>JAPQWV010001087.1:0-127000 GCA_027422505.1 Craterostigma plantagineum
AAACGAAACATAACCATACGGTTTTATTAATCTAGTCATTAATATGCACCATCAATTCCAAGAGCCAACCACCTCGATACTGAAGCCTAGAAGTTTACAAAAAGGCCCGTAGACTGCGGGCCAGGCTAGACCGCGGACTGGGCCTCCAGGAAGCTAGCCAGTGCAGGGAAGCCCGTGCAAGCCGCGGGCAGATTTGTAGTTTAAATAATAGATACATAAAAATTATATAGATTTTTATTTCCTTTGAGGTAAGATTTGTAGTTTAATAAATTTAATAGCACATATAATTTATAATTAAAGAGGTTTAATTAGATTAGATATAATTTAAAGCTTGATTAGTCATTTTTTGTATTTTTTCTTATTTTGATTTTATATATTATGCGCGGGCCTTCATTTGGCGGCCCACTGGCATTTTTTTGATAGCTCTACGGATGGCTAACTTCATTTTTCTACTTTGTACAGGCAAAGACAAAGGCTCATGCAAATGCATATATGCAGATGCTTGTTAGGGAACAAGTTCGTTGAAAATTGCGGGAACGAATTCTTAGATGGAAACGTTTGTCGAATGAAAATTTCGGGTTGCGATAGTACATGACTAATCCTCTGACTGGAGTCTTGGACACATTGTGCTTTACTTAGATATATCCTTCGATTGTTGGACAATCACAACAGGGATATTTTGAGTATTGTATCAGTGTGTATGGAGATTTATCTATTGACAACATAGAATTCGACACTTATATTGAATAAGTGAATTTCCAATATTTTTCATAGTTTGTGATTCGAAGACCTTGGACAACGCAAGATGAATAAAGATTCAGAAATGAACCATTTAAACATGAAGTGGAATCCTAGTTATCTGATCAATTGGGTTTCGAGTTATAATTCCATGCCCATGGTCTAATCGGGAAATTAGTCGTCGAAATTAGTTTACGTGTATGCACTTGCAATTGACAAAAGGTTTACTCGCACACTTGCTAGGTGTTACCGTGATCTGTGGATTCTTTGATATTAAGGGTTAATTTGAATTGATTACAAAGTGTTCTAAATCCACCGTAGTGTTAATCGTGAACCTAAAGTGGTCACACGAGGTTTTGGAGAATGACAATATGAAATTGATATGTCAATAGTTGGATTAATCTTTAGTTCAATAGTTGAACTAACATATTGAGTAATGTGATCATTAAATTTAAAGGAATAAAATGCTCAATATGATTGATTATTGTGCACATAATTAGTGGTTGTTTTTTTTTAACGTTGGACTTTAAAATAAAGTTAAGACCTAACTGGGCTAATTCAATAGTTGAAACCCATATGGTGAGATGGTAATCATTCATTCCAATGAGAGACATTTGAATCCAAAATTCGTATGAGCGCCGCAACGTCTACGACAAACTTACGAAGACGGTGTTTGCCACTAGCCAGGAACTGATTCCCTCCCATTCATCGCTAAAAGAAGCTAAGGAGTAGGTATCTAAACCCTAACAAAGCAAAATTTGTACAATATGCATGATTTTAAAAGATGACGATCCCAATAGTCGCTTAGAGAACCGACGGGCGAGCGTTTATACGGTAAATGCACACTTTTGTTTCGAAGTTTCCGCTGCGATCGTCTTGTGCGGCCTTGCGAACCTGACAGTGGTATGAGAGCCACGAGTTTGAGCATATGTAAAATCATATTTTGCTTTGTCTATGTTTTTATGATAAACATATATAAATGTTAAAACATATGTGTGATAAAAATGTTTATTAGATAAATTCATCGGAATTTTTTTCCCCAAAACAAAATGTTTGTAGTCTGTATGAATTGAAAATTGTTCAGGTTCATCAACATATGGTTTGGTCGAGGAGGCTTTTATAGAGAAAAGTTATTTTCTATCTGCGTTATTATTGCATGTGTATGACTTATAATTGCAAAAATGTTTTTAGACAATAGAAAGCTTTATTGCTTCGGAAGTACTTCGACACAGTGATGTTATAGATACCATTATATTATGTGTGAAGTGGTCCCTGTACGATATGGATGCAACGTAAATAAGTTTAAAACTAGACCCAGAGATATTGACTAAAATGTTGATCAAACACACAGGCCAACACTTGGGATCAGAACATTTAAGCACGACGGAAAAATAAAACTTAGTAGTAAACAGCAACACACACGAGATGGAACTTTATGCAGCAAGTTCTTCAACTTGCTGTGAGCCTCATGGCAAAATTCCACTACTAAAAATGGATTACAAAAAGAACAACTATCGAAGATAGTAAACTCATACCGAAAACGAATCTAAAGATTGGAAACCTTTCCTAAAAGCTTACGTCTAGACTCTAGACTCAAAAGGAAAGATCAAAGCTAGGCAAAACAATGAATACTCTCGTTCTTTTCAGATCTGTTCGCTCAAAGTCTCGTCTGTTTCGCTCGTCGTAGCTCGCAAATTGTGTCTCTAAATTTTATCGTTCAAGGCTCTCAATGGCAGCTCGAAATCCTCCTTGTATTTATAGGCCTTGGCCGAATTGGTAAAAGATATCTTGAATCTCCTAACGTATCTCCTCGAAGATCTCCCCAAATATAGTAAATATTTGAGTTCGATTCTTCTTAAGTTCTTGGATGATCTCATATCTTCTATTTATGGTAGGTGCAATCTCCAATTGATATGATTTTCATATCTTCTATTGTTGGTAACTGCATCACTTGTTTTTGGGCAAGGAAGACAAAATCTTTTTCATATCTTCGATCATGTCTTCGACATTAACAAGCTCCCCCTTTTGTCTTTCTTCCCAAAATCCATGCACATCCACTTTTCTTAGTCCGTCCTGGCTTCTTCTTCTGCATCATCTCCCCCTTTTTCTCCCCCATAATTTGACGTTGCAAAACTCCCCATGAAGGAAAATATACTCAACCAAAAAACAAATCAAATATGGTTAGAGTAAAAAATAACAAAGTACTAGAAATTAGTACAAAGATGTCCAAGGTTCTTTAGGGAAATCTGCAAACACAAACTTTCGACAGGCAATCATTTAGAGAACCAAATCAGCATGCACAAAAGTATAAAATCAGGCACACAAAAGTTGATAAAGATAAGAAATTCAAACACTCAGTGGAGTCTTTAGCTTCTTTCTGTTTCTGTTCTAGCTCCCCCTGTCGGAGTTCCCTTAGTAGTACCAGCAAAGGTTGCACCACCTTGATTAGCACCATCTTCTCCACCCTTTTTGGAAAAGGTAAACTTCTGAGAATTTCCAGGTGAGATGTTGCGGAAGATGTGGAGCCAGCATCTAGTTCAACATTCTCAGACTCGAAATTGGGTGAGTTCGCAATAGACATTCAAGATTAAAAGTATCCAATCAGAGCAGTATAAATCTTGAAGTCTATAAAGGTCTGAAAAAAAAACTTCTCGAATTTCCATAGATTGCCTAGATTATGAAAATGATTTGTGAAAGTGGAAGTTATCGAGCCAAGCCAAAAACACTTTCTAACAGTCCAAGAGAATTCACGCGTACGAAGAAATCAGGAGCAAGCCATGATTCAGTGAAACATACCAAGTCAAAAATCATAGTATGAGTGAGCGATACTAACCGATTAGACGACGTATATAAGCACTTTAGACAAGCGTAACAGGCTGTTATTCGACAGAAACTAATGCAATTCTGAGAGATATAGGCACTAGACACACGAAACTGACACATGCAATCATAGAAACTAAGACAAATAAACGAAAGCACAAAAATTATAGCATGATCAAACTAGCAGTTACACAAGTTGCGCCAACATAAGACTCAACATTCTTACTCCATAATCCTAGTGCCCGACCCTCTTAGTTTACTTTCACTTTATGCCATTTCACATTAATTATCCATCTGATTTTGCACTGCCCTTATTGCCTAAACATCAAGTATTGGATTTTTGTCGCAAAGAGTTCATCGTCACAGCGAATGTCGTGTACCTAGGGATACTTATTACCAAGAGCCTATATCTTGTAATAGGTTTATGAGCAGGCTTATACGCATTAAGGATTGGCTTTTTGTCGCAAAGAGTACATCGTCACCGCGAATTCCGTGTACCTAGGGAAACTTATTACCAAGAGCCTGTTTGCAAGGGATTGGGTCATTTTCAGAAAACGTTCAAGTAGGATCGAGTCATTTCACAGAAAACAGAGAAGAATATTAAATCAAATATCAAAACAGTAACTATCAAGTTTGACATATGCTATGTTGCTCCAAATATTGGACCAACAATCAGCCAGATTGATGCAAACCTATGAATTTCTTCAGATCCAAAAACCTTTCAAAATCCAATGCTTTCGTGAAAACGTCAACTAATTGATGTTTCGTGTCTATATGCTCAATCCGCCCTAATTCTTTCTCTACCATATCTCTCAGAAAATGATGTCTAATATCTATATGCTTGGTATGTGAATGTCGAATAGGGTTCTTAGAGATGTTGATGGCACTAAGGTTATCGCAATACATAAGTACGGACTCACATTCTAAACTATAGTCACACAACATGCTATTTAACCACATAAGCTGAGTACAACAGCTACCCGCAGCTACATATTCAGCCTCAGCTGTAGACAATGACACGCAATTTTGTTTCTTACTATACCAAGACACAAGATTATTACCTAAGAAGAAACAACCACCACTTGTGCTCTTGCGGTCATCTTCGTCACTTGCCTAATCAACATCGCTATATCCTACAAGATTCGTGTTAGTATCTTTCGAGAACCATAACCCTAAACAACACGAGCCACTCACATGTCTTACTATTCTCTTCACAGCATTTAAATGCGAAATTTTTGGCTCAGCCTGATATCTAGCACAAACACAAACACTGTACATAAATCACTACTCGCTGAAAGATATAAATGACTGCCTATCATGGAATGATACAATGTGGGGTCAACATTCTGTCCAACATTATCTTTACTTACCTTCTGTGTTGAACCCATCGGTGTTTTCATTACCTTGGCAGTATCTAGCCCGAATGTCTTCACTGTGTTCTTTGCATACTTCTACTGGGACATGAAAATACCGTCGTTACTTTGCTTAATCTGCAGGCCTAACAAAAATGTTAGCTCATCAATCATACTCATTTTGACTGTAGAATTCATAGCATGTACAAATTGGTCTAACATGGATTGAGAACTAAAGCAAAAAACAATATCATCTACATTAATATGGGCAATCAAAATATCAGAACCAACTCTTTTAAGAAAGAGTCTTCGATCGGCTTCACCTCGCACGGACCCAAATTCAAGTAGGAATGTAGTTAACCTACCATACCAAGCTCCAGGTGCCTGCTTAAGTCCATAAAGCGCTTTCTGCAACTTAATAACATGATTCGGAAAATGTGGATCTTCGAAACCTTTCGACTGCTCAACATAAATTTCTTTATCTATATATCCATTAAACATGCACCCTTAACATCTATTTGATGTAAGGTAATGTTGAGCCAACATGCAATAGCAAGCAATAACATAGTCGATTCAAGTCTAGCAACGGGGCAAATGTGGCGACCCTACTTCCTAATTAAGTTAATTGGCGGATTTCCGCAACGAAAGTCGCGGAGGACCCGATTTTTCAAAAACTTATTTAAAGAAAATAATATACACATATAATGTAAAGTCGGGTTTACAAAAGGCACTGGAGGCACCGCCGCCAGCCAGCCTACAGCTCACCTTGACACTTAACAGTGTCGGGCTCAGTCTTACCTACAAAAATAAAACTCTGAGCAAAATTGCCCAGTAGGTGGTGGTAAAAACATGCAATGCGTGCATGCGCTCATCCCAATCCCATGTCCTCACAACATGATAATGCACGCTCAACCTACGTCACATCTCAATACATAACAGGGCCCTCGGCTAGACTCAGCACCCACGCGCACAACGACAAAGTACGCCATAAACCATGCGGTAGCCGCACCGGTCGTGCCGGGTCGCTCCTTCCGCACACAATCTTAACCTCGGGCGGTAGACAGGAATCTCACATCTGTCTCCCGTCCCTGAGCCAAATAATATCCGGTGGTATACACCTCGGGTGGCTCAATCCCGAGTAGATGGGTGTCGCAAACCCCCTCTCCCACCAGGTGCTACGCGAGTCTAACCCTGACGACCAATAACGGTCACTCTACCCCACTCAACCGACACCGTAAGGTGTCACCGTACAATACGGTACCATTATCTCTCCCGTGCATGTCGTGAAATGCACACATAATCAGTCAACATGGAAACACGTATACCGAAACCACATACTAGTACAGCTATCAAACTAGGCCGAAAGTTTTAAAATCCAAAACTAATATTTATGGTTTAAAATGTGGGTTGACCCGAAAATATAAGTTATAGTACGAAAATATTTATTTTGAAATTGATTTGGGCTGAAAATAATTTTATTCAAAATATTTGGGCCTGAAATAGCGCAAAAGCCCAAAAATAAGTCCACTGGTCAACGCACACCAAAATAGGTCAAAGCCCAAACCGAAATCGCCGAAACCCACATTTAAAAGCTGGTCAACCCAAATTCGCGAAATCACTCGCTGCAATTTGCGAATCGTCCGATTTAAAATTGGTCAACCCGCGAAAGTTTAAGTCAGCGTTCGAATTCGCGGGTTACTTCGCTGAATTCGCAAATCGTTCAATTAAGCCCGCTAAATCCAATTTAAGGAAGCCCGACGTCGCTCACAGGAATCACCCCGCGAAATTATGTCAGCCCGCGAAAGTCAAAGTTGGCCAGCGACTTATCTCACAACTCGCAAAACAGCCTCAGCCCGCGAAACTCGCATTCTGGCCCGCGAAAATCTTTACTCACTCATACAGTTCACAAAATGCTTAGGCCCGCAAAAACACTTTCGCGATCCGAGCTTCAATTCGGCCAATTTTCTAATTGTTTTAAAATCCTAATTTACTCCAATTCGCGAACTAAAGAACGGCCCGCGAAAATCTTTTCTCTCTCTCACAATTCGCAAAGTAAAATAGGTTCGCGAACTTAAAATCGACCCACGAACTATCAAGCACTTAATTCGCGAAATAATGCAATCCGCGAAACAAATTATCACTCGATTCGCCAACCTCCTAATTCGCTAAATCAACTCGCAAAACACAACATACTTCGCGAATCATGAACAAACCCTAATTTCTCCAGAATCTTAACATGCTCGACACGCCAAATTACATAAGAACAGTCATAAAACACATAACTCATATATTGAGTTCAAAATCACGTCATAGCACATAGTAACATATCACGAAAATTTATAAAAATCATAAAACTTCAAACTTTGAATTTGAATGGCCCTCCAATCGAATTCTAACATTTTTGAGGAACGTAGTACACTTTAAAAGGGTTTGTAGGGGTTAAAAACACCTAACTATCTTCCAAGCTTAATTTGGAGTAATTCCTTGGATCGAAAATCTGCTCCAGCTTAACAACTTCACTGCCTTGATCGTCACCTCTAATAACCTATACTTCAATAAATCATTTAGCCCACACAAGAGCTAATAAATAAGCTCCTAAATAAGATTCTCGCCTCTATAGCTACGTTGATAATTTCCCAAGTTGAATAATTCGATTCGAGCTTGCCAAAACTATTCTTCCCAGCTTCGTGGTTCGATCCTTTGTCTTTTTATTCTTTTTTCTCTTTCTTGTGTTGTATTTCGTTGCTTGTGTTTTGGGGAGTGGTTTTCTTATGGGATTTTCAAGGTGGTGAGATGACATTCACGTAGCTTTCCCTCAAGGTTAAGCAACCTTCATACTTATCATTACACATTTGGGCCAAGCCATGCCTTAATGTGGGGCTAAAATGTATTTGTCCTCTAATTATAACCATTTGGGCCCTTTTTTATTCCTTGGGGCCTTCCTATATTTTTAATCCCTCTTTATTTCTTGGGCTTTGTAAACTTTTCGACCCATTTTAATTTTATCAATTCTTGGCCCAATTATTATTTTCGGTTTGATTCCGGAAAATCCATTTTGTCCGAAAATTAACTCCCTTAATTTCGAACATTACAAAATAATCCCGTATTAGTTTTACGGGTATTACATCCTCCCCCCTTAAAAGAAATTTCGTCCCCGGAATCTAAGTCATCTGAAATAACTCGGGGTAATTTTCCCTCGTTTCGTCTTCTCGTTCCCAAGTGGCTTCTTCCGTCGTCTGGTTCTGCCACAAGACCTTCACTAGGGGGATGTTCTTATTCCTAGGTCGCTTCACCTCATACATCAAAATCTCTACCGGCCTTTCTTTGTAACTCAAGTCCACTTTCAATCGCTGGTGAAGTGCTTCACCTCTTAGCACATGCTCGGATCCGGAATGTACTTCCGTAATGTAGACCCGTGGAAGATGTCATGGACTTGTGCTAGTGATGTCGGCAGTTCTAGTTGATACGCCACTTCGCCGACTCTTTTCAAAATACTGAAGGGTCCTATATATCTCAGACTAAGCTTTCCTTTTCATCTGAAACGCTTAACACCCTTCATAGGAGATACCTTCAAGAAGACTTGATCGCCTTCCTCAAATTCTAACGGTCTCCGTCTCTTATTTACGTAACTCTTCTGACGACTTTGGGCCGTCTGCATTCTCTACCTAACAACGCCCTTTCGCCTATTTCATCCCAATGGACTGGGGATCGACATTTATGCCTATATAAGGCTTCGTATGGCGCCATCCCAATCATAGCTTGATAGCTGTTGTTATATGAAAATTCGATCAAAGGGAGATATTTACTCCAACTTCCTCGCTAAACCAGAATAAATGCCCTCAACATGTCTTCGAGCGTCTGGATCATTCTTTCCGACTATCCGTCAGTCTGGGGATGATAAGCTGAGCTAAAGGACAGTTTAGTCCAACATAGCTTTCCGTAAGCTCATCCATAACTGGGACAAAAATCTTGAGTCTCGATCTGAGACGATCGACATCGGGATCCCATGGAGTCGTACTATTTCTTATATATACAACTCTGCATACTTTCCCATGGAGTAGGTTTGATTGATCGGTAAGAAATAAGCGGACTTAGTCAGTCTGTCGACAACCACCCATATTGCATCATGACCTTTCATGGTCTTCGGTAACACGACGACAAAATCCATCGTTATGTGGTCCCACTTCCACTTGGATATACAACTCTGTATACTTTTCCATGGAATAGGTTTGATTTGATGTTCTGCCATGATCTGTAGACAGGTCAAGCATCGGCTTACAAAAGCAGCAACATCTCTTTTCATTCATGGCCACCAGTAGTTCGTTCGCAAGTCTCGATACATTTTCGTTGCACCAGGATGCACTGAGTAGATTGTTGCGTGTGCCTCCGTCATTAACGTTCGGCGGATGTCTTCATCTTTTGGCACATATAGGTGACCTCTGAATCGTAAGCTTCCGTCGTCTCGGAATTCAAAATGACGGAACATCTGTACTTGTTCGTTTCAGATCTTCAGATACAATTCGTCTTCGTTTTGTGCCTCGATGATTCGATCTAACACCGTCGGCTTAAGTGTTAATGCTGCTAATTTTGCTTCAACCTCTCCAAAGTTGATTACTTCAACTCTGAGTTGGCACAATTCAGTGTTTATCGCTTTTCGGCTCAACACATCTGCGACTACGTTGGCTTTCCCTGGGTGGTAACTTATTACGCAGTCGTAGTCTTTCACTAATTTGAGCCATCGCCTTTGCCTCATATTCGACTCCTTCTGTGTGAAGAAGTACTTCAGGCTCTTATGATCCGTAAAGATCTCGCACCTTTCTCCGTACGGATAGTGTCGCCAGATCTTAAGGGCAAACACTACTGCGGTGAGTTCAAGATCATGGGTGGGGTAGTTCTTCTTGTACAGCTTCAATTGTCGGAAGGCATATGCAATTACCTTCCCGTTCTGCATCAATACGAACCCCAAACAATTCCTCGAGGCATCACTATACACTGAGAAACATTCGGTACCCGAAGGTATTGATAGATCTGGAGCAGTTGTCAATCTTTTCTTCGGCTCGTGGAAGCTCCGCTCGCTTTCATCGGTCCACTTGATAGGGACATTCTTTTTTTGTCAAATTCGTAAGCGTCGAGGCTATGCTGTAAAAATCCTTAATAAACTTCCGATAGTATCCAGCAAGTCCGCGAAAACTTCTGATTTCTGTGGGAGTGGTCGGTCGTGGCCATTTATCTGTTGCTTCAATCTCACTGGGATCTACTGAAATTCCTCTTCCCGAAATAATATGCCCCAGAAAAGCCTCTTGTTCCAACCAGAATTCGCATTTCTTAAATTTAGCGAATAATTGCTTCTCTCAGAGAATTCCAAGGACCGTTCTCAGATGTTCTTCGTGTTCCTCCTTTGTCTTAGAATAGATGAGAATATCGTCAATAAAGACGATAACAAAGCGGTCCAGAAATTCTTTAAACACCCGGTTCATCAGATCCATGAAAGCAGCAGGAGCATTTGTTAGCCCAAAAGGCATGACCAAGAATTCGTAATGGCCGTACCTCGTGCTGAACGCGGTTTTAGGAACGTCCGCCTTACGGATCTTTAACTGATGATACCCAGAACATAGGTCGATCTTCGAGAATACCACCGCCCCTTGTAATTGATCGAATAAATCATCTATTCTCGGCAACGGATACTTACTCTTGATCGTGATTTATTGAGCTCACGATAATCGATACACATTCTCATCGACTACATCTCCCAACGTAATATTTGATGACGCATTCTCCTTGTGGACACCACAAACAGAAACCAAGGAACACTTCGAGATAATGGTAAAGCTTTCGGACGAAAATCAAACAATGCAACAAGAAGGTGTCGAAGAATCTCCAAGAGCAAAAGCCCATGGCGGATGGGCGTGCATCAAACAACTCCAGAAGTGATGAGGCCAAGTCAACTTTAGGAGACTGAGCAACCAGGAGAAGAACATGACGAAATATCACTAAGTCCACAGTAACTACGAAGATTCTTTAGGCAAAGAAGGCCAATTCCCAGGTACGCCAATATAGCTTTAGAAGAAAACGCGAGTATAAAAGAACCAAAAATATTTGAAGAAGCAGTAAAACATAGTGAATGGAGAGAAGTAATGAATGAAGAAAATATGCTCTAAAACAAAATGAAACATGGGATTAAGTACCTAAACCAGATGGAGTTTAACCCATATCTTGTAAGTGGTTTATAAAATTAAAAGGCGACTTGATGTATCAGTTGAACTATATAAAGCTCAACTAGTAGCACGGAGATTTTCTAAATAATATGGGATAGTTAGGTATGTGAAAGTTCATAGACATCTATTGGGAGAATTTTTATGTAATTAGGTAGTTAAATATTTAAACAGGGAATTTTAAAGGTCAGTCGTATTTCTATTTTCGTATAATGGTAATATATAAGCAATAACCTTTATCAATAACTAAATAAATACAAAAGGCATAGCTTAAGAAGGATCTTTTAACAGCGCAATTAAGTAATGCAACTTATGCATTTTACAGTTTCCCATAACACACTCGCAGTAATATAATGTAGGTATCGACCACTAAACATTATTAATACTTAAATAAATACAAAACTCACGACTTAATTTTAAAAGGAACATTTAATTGTGAATAGTTAGATAGTCGAAAAAATGAATAAATATTTGACCCTTAACAACACAATTAAGTAATAGAACTTATGCACTTTACTGACATTCGCCTTTGTTGTCTATGCGGGTAAATACAATATTCAGTCGTGCGTTTCCAGTTTTCGAGTTTGAAGAACATCAACACTTACATTATTATAACAGCTTTCTATAATACCACGTCAGTAATATAATGTTGGTGTCAATTTATTATTGGCAATATTATTGCTGTATATATTGATCATATTGAACGATAAATGAACTTAGAATTTCAAGATAGACAGTGAAATAGGTAGCTCAACATAGTAAAGAAGCCCAAAACAACCCGAAGATAAGAAAACAGTCAGGAAAACTAATGGGGCTGGTCTACTGCTTCCTTCTTGATTTTCTTTCGTTTACCCTTTTGAAACGTTGCTAAAACAGCATCCTCATCATCTGTATTGCTTTCTATTGTACTGAGATCCTTTGCAGCAGCTCGAGTTCTCATCATGCTTTTACCCACATGCACCTTTGGTTTTTCTATACAATCCTGCAACTCACCTGAAAGAACGCGATCAACCATGGTTACCCCATCCGACAGGGGAGGCAAAACCTGAAGAGCGCCAATCGATCCCTGCATTTAGAAAGTCAAACACAATCAACCACCATTAAAACATTCGCAGACTATCTCTGACTTTTACCTGGGTTGACTTAGGCTGATCGGACACGTCCTTAACATCGAGGATTTCCGACACACGGGTAACCGTCAAGCTTTTATACAATCTTTTAAAATCAAACGGCTTGATCCTCACAAAAAAGTTAAAAGACTTCCCCAATAAAGAACGAATACAATCAGAAAGCTCCTCAACTCCAATACCGTCGTCTTCAATTACAGTTTTCTGTAACAATTGAAAAATACGTGACGACCATTCTATCATGAAAATATAGGTAAGAAAAGGTACTCGCCATAGCGTTCCTCAGGTCTTCCGCTGTTGTATTCATATATTTCTTAGCTGGCCCGTCAAATATAACAAAAGTACCCGATTCAAAGCCATCATCAACGGCCACCTCAATACGGAAACTATGCAAAGAAAAATGCAGTAAATAAAAACGAATGAATTACTTCACCGGGTGATAGTTGTTAATATATTACAGTGAACAATACCGCAAAACTCCCAAAGCATTAAAATTGTCACATTTATAGCAAATTAGCGATTCCTCAGACTTTCTCAGCTTGGTGAACATGTGGAGCAAGAAATATAGCTCCAACCACTTCCGCTAATTATATCAGTTATCCTTGCTTCGCATGAAAAATCACGCTCCTAACAAACAGAGAAAGTTAGTGCAATGGAACGACGTGGGATGCTGTCGTATAAATATATGAACAAACCTGTTCAGGATCCGAACGTAGTATAGCATATATATCCGATAGACTGATATTTGTTACTGGCCTGACATTGGTAACTAATGGCGTAGATGCAGAAACGTTTTCTAGATTCATCCTATAAAAAATAAACATAAACTGTTAAGTCAGAACTAAAAAAACGAAATTACAGAATAGATAAAGGAACTGTACACATGAACAAAGGAATTCCCACTGTTTGCGGAACTCCAAAACCGACGGGCCATCTCCATTAATATAAAGAGCACTTGAAGATGTCGTATTCAGATATAAACCACCTGATTAAATAATACGATTACAAATATTTGTTGAGCAGAAAATAGTACGTCGACATACAAAACACCTTGAAACATCCATGGATTGATATTCGTCACAATAATCACAGTATCGTCGCCGACTATTCGTTTCAGTCTCTTATAAAACTCGCGCGACTTCTCATCCCAAGCAGTAACAGTTGCACGGCAGCAGCTATAGATAAAAACAGTTCCTTATCGACAATTGACAAAATGAAGACTATGAATGAGAATAATAAGATTGTTGGGAGAAAAGCATACCCTTCCAGAATTATATTCACCATAGTCCGCGATGAATTCCCATTACCACTGTCATCCGGCTCAACAATGGATGAAACTAGTGCAATGACATCTAATGGGTGGGGGGTGTGTGAAATGTCTTTGATTATAACTCCACTCCAAGCAAAAGGAATACATAACCATTCTATAGAAATAGGGGAGCAAACCTGGTAAGTAAATCCGCAAACCGGCATTTGTCTCCAAATACTGAGACGAACGAAACTGAAATTTCTCTCTTTTTATCATAAGATCATGAGAAGCACTTTGAGACATAGTCGTACGTCTATTGTAACGTATCATATAACTATGCTCTGTTGTACGATATCTTTCTGGAGAATTAACAATATCAAAGGTTGATATTGAAAACAGACATCCCTCTTCAAGTAGCCGCTCAAAATTTTCCACCAGCGCACTATTAATTGTAGCCTGCATGAGAGTATCCTATAACAAAACCAAAAATTAGAGGGGGAGGGGGTGGAGCGGGGGTTGGGGAATTCCATATAAAGTAAAAATTTAATACCTCTTCATCTAGTAACATTAAGCCAACTAACATCAGTTCTCCATTTCTTCTAAAATTAGTAACTTCAATAAATCAATATAATAGGAATACGAATCGCCTTGTTGTCATACTTAAAAAACAACGCTTTCGTTCCTTTAAAATGCGTATCGTTAATGATAAGACACTAATTAAGAAACGCACCAATGTTTAGATTCCGTCGACGATCTTATTTAGCAGCCCAAAGGTTTTCCATAAACGACCTCATTCAGTCAGTCAACTGGTTTTCAGCCGGGCAAGTTTTTGTCAATAATATAAAGTAAAAATTTAATACCTCTTCATCTGGTAACATTAAGCCAACTAACATCAGTTCTCCATTTCTTCTAAAATTAGTAGCTCTCCAGGACCGCAACAACCGTACAATTATTGTAGTGTTTCCCATCTTCGGGGTTAAAGAATTAAGTACAGAATAATTACTCAGTAGAACCATGATGATTTAAAAACTGCACAACTAATACTGTTTCTTAATCATATTAAGAATTGGACGAAGATTCTCTATATAAATAAGAATAATATGAAGCGATTTATTGTCATAGGATTAAAAGAAAAACCTTTCAACTACAATAAGAGAAGAGTAAGCGAATGTACTTGAAACGGGCATAGAACATGTATTTGTCATGAATAAGGGAAAAGTTATTTCTACACCGTGTTATCATATAATATTTCACAAAACAGTACATTATTCAGTAGGCTATTTTTCAAACCTAAATAATTGTAAATTTTGAATGTCGTAGTGCATTACAAACGATTGAGACGTCATCAATTAATAAAGACAACCATATCAACTTGAGCAGCAATGCATTCTAATCGAGCCACAACATTAGCCACAACTATGTTATCTTAATACGAATAATGAAATTGTAGTAATCTAATGATAATGCGAAATTATTTACGTTCAGAAATAAAAGCACTGAACTACAATACGATTTTCAACGATATTGTATTCTCATCTATTGTATTATGTTAAATACGGTTAATGTAATTATAGCATCTTTAGTAAATCAATTTCATTAGAATATGAAACGATTTGTTGTCATAATTAAAATCCAAACCTTTGAAACACAATAAGATAATCTACAGACAAACGTGTGAAATTCAGCAGTAGTATATTCTTATCCGATTCCGAACCTTGGCTATAACTATCCTACTACAATACGACTCAATAGCTCCGTAGTCTCATCGATTTTCTACTGTCTATCTCCAAGGTATGTTAATATGCTAATGCAATTATAGTAACTTCAATAAATCAATATAATAGGAATACGAATCGCCTTGTTGCCATAATTAAAAAACAACGCTTTCGTTCCATTAAAATACGTATCATTAATGATAAGACACTAATTTAGAAACGCACCAACGTTTAGATTCCGTCAACGATCTTATTTAGCATCCCAAACATTTTCCATAAACGACCTCATTCAGTCAGTCAATCGGTTTTCAGCCGGGCAAGTATTTGTCAATAATATAAAGTAAAAATTTAATACCTCTACATCTAGTAACATTAAGCCAACTAACATCAGTTCTCCATTTCTTCTAAAATTGGTAGCTCTCCAGGACCGCAACAACCGTAGAATTATTGTAGTGTTTCCCATCTTCGGGGTTAAAGAATTATGTACAGAATAATTACTCGGTAGAACCATGATGATTTAAAAACTGCACAACTAATACTGTTTCTTAATCATATGAAGAATTGGACGAAGATTCTCTATGAATATATGAAGCGATTTATTGTCATAGGATTAAAAGAAAAACCTTTCAACTACAATAAGAGAAGATTAAGCGAATGTACTTGAAACGGGCATAGCACATGTATTTGTCATGAATAAAGGAAAAGTTATTTCTACACCGTGTTATACATATAATATTTCACAAAACAGTACATTATTCAGTAGGCTATTTTTCAATCACCTAAATAATTGTAAACTTAAATACCGTAGTGCATTACAAACGATTGAGACGTCATCAATTAATAAAGACAACCATATCAACTTCAGCAGCAGTGCATTCTAATCGGGCCACAACATTAGCCACAGCTATGTTATCTTAATACGAATAATGAAATTGTAGTAATCTAATGATAATGCGAAATTATTTACGTTTAGAATAAAAGCATTGAACTACAATACGATTTTCAACGATATTGTATTCTCATCTATTGTATTATGTTAAATACGGTTAATGTAATTATAGCATCTTTAGTAAATCTATTTCATTAGAATACGAAACGATTTGTTGTCATAATTAAAATCCAAACCTCTGAAACATAATAAGATAAAATCTACAGACAAACGTGTGAAATTCAGCAGTTGTATATTCTTATCCGATTCCGAACCTTGGCTATAACTATCCTACTACAATACGACTCAATAGCTCCGTAGTCTCATCGATTTTCGAAACCTGCCTATCTCCAAGGTATGTTAATATGCTAATGCAATTATAGTAACTTCAATAAATCAATATAATAGGAATACGAATCGCCTTGTTGCCATAATTAAAAAACAGCGCTTTCTGAATGCGTATCATTAATGATAAGACACTAATTAAGAAACGCACCAACGTTTAGATTCCGTCAACGATCTTATTTAGCAGCCCAAACGTTTTCCATAAACGACCTCATTCAGTCAGTCAACCGGTTTTCGGCCGGGCAAGTTTTTGTCAATAATATAAAGTAAAAATTTAATACCTCTTCATCTAGTAACATTAAGCCAACTAACATCAATTCTCCATTTCTTCTAAAATTAGTAGCTCTCCAGAACCGCAACAGCCGTACAATTATTGTAGTGTTTCCCATCTTCGGGGTTAAAGAATTAAGTACAGAATAATTACTCGGTAGAACCATGATGATTTAAAAACTGCACAACTAATACTGTTTCTTAATCATTTTTAGAATTGGACGAAGATTCTCTATATAAATAAGTATAATATGAAGCGATTTATTGTCATAGGATTAAAAGAAAAACCTTTCAACTACAATAAGAGAAGATTAAGCGAATGTACTTGAAACGGGCATAGAACATGTATTTGTCATGAATAAAGGAAAAGTTATTTCTACACCGTGTTATACATATAATATTTCACAAAACAGTACATTATTCAGTAGGCTATTTTTCAATCTAAATAATTGTAAATTTAAATGCCGTAGTGCATTACAAACGATTGAGACGTCATCAATTAATAAAGACAACCATATCAACTTCAGCAGCAGTGCATTCTAATCGGGCCACAACATTAGCCACAGCTATGTTACTTAATACGAATAATGAAATTGTAGTAATCTAATGATAATGCGAATTTATTTACGCTCAGAAATAAAAGCATTGAACTACAATACGATTTTCAACGATATTGTATTCTCATCTATTGTATTATGTTAAATACGGTTAATGTAATTATAGCATCTTTAGTAAATCAATTTCGTTAGAATACGAAACGATTTGTTGTCACAATTAAAATCCAAACTTTTGAAACACAATAAGATAATCTACAGACAAACGTGTGAATTCAGCAGTAGTATATTCTTATCCGATTCCGAACCTTGGCTATAACAATCCTACTACAATACTCAATAGCTCTGTAGTCTCATCGATTTTCCAAACCTGTCTATCTCCAAGGTATGTTAATATGCTAATGCAATTATAGTAACTTCAATAAATCAATATAATAGGAATACGAATCGCCTTGTTGTCATAATTAAAAAACAACGCTTTCGTTCCATTAAAATGCGTATCATTAATGATAAGACACTAATTAAGAAACGCACCAACGTTTGGATTCCGTCAACGATCTTATTTAGGTGCCCAAACACTTTCTACAAACGACCTCATTCAGTCAGTCAGCCGGTTTTCTGTCGGGCAAGTATTTGTCAATAATATACTTTTAAATGGCGCAGTGTAATTCATTAATATATTCAATGCAATTATAATAACGTTAGTAAAACAACATTATCATATTATGAAACGATATATTGTCAGAGACCAAACAAAACCTTTGAACTATAATAAGATTCTCAACAGTATTGTATTCTAATCGACTTCCAAGCCCTGTCTGTCACCATGCTATGTTAATGCGGGTAGTGCAACGTAGCAAGTCCATTACATTACGAATACCTAATGATTTGTTGCCATAATTAAAATCACTAACTTCAGAATCAGTCTATTCTTATCCGACTCCAAACACTGACAATAATTATGTCATCTTAATGCGTATAATGCAATTGAAAATCCCTATAATGATGAGAATGAAAAGCCAAATCTTTCAATTACAATAGGATGATATATAAAGGCAATGTAGTTGGAACCTGTATAAAACAGACTGAAAACACCCCACCAATCCCACGCAATGGGATGATAAGTGCACGACTGTATCATTACAAAACACCAATGATGATAGCCCAAAATGATCCAACCAAACTTTGAGATACGCTTTCAATAGCAAAAAACGTGCACGACCTTACACAATGGAGAGATAACTACACGACTGTATCGCTTGAAACCTAAAACAGTAAACAAACAGGGGTGAGATAATTACACGACTGCATCGAATTCTATCACAACTCCAGTACACACTATTCAAACCCGCAGGTAGAGGAACGACTGCAACACAGCTTGGTACATGCAACACCAAACAAATACATAGAGGGTCCGGTCCACAAACAAACCGAAAGGCAAAACAACCTATAAACAACACCAAGCTCTGATACATAGCATATAAATAAAAAGTCAAAAAACGCCCAAATGAAAAAAAAATGCATCATAAAAATCGCACCTGCCACACCTTCAAAACACCTCACAGATCACACGCAATGGGATGATAACTGCACGACTGTATCATTACAAAACACCTATGATGATATCCAAAAAATGATCCAACCAACCTCAGAGATATTCTTTCAACCGCAAAAACATGCACGACCTCACGCGGTCGGGAGATAACTGCACAGCTGTATCTCTTCAAACATGCAATAGTAAACAAACACACACATACAGAGCAACGATAAACAACCATGAAATGCTGAAAAACACCGACAGATCAAATTAAGACGAATAAACATGCTACACAGATCATTCATTGATACGTTTAACGCAATTACAGTAAGTTAATCACTTAACTACAAAACCCTTTGAACGTTCATTTAATGAAATTACATCAACTTTACCAAAACAATGATACATATAATATTCAGAAAACGGCAAATTATTCAGTAGCCTCTTTTTCAATCGCCTAAATAATTGTAAATTTAAATGCCGTATTGCATTACAAAGCATTGAGATGTCATCAATTAATAAAGACAACCATATCAACTTCAGCAGCAGTGCATTCTAATCGGGCCCAACATTAGCCACAGCTATGTTATCTTAATACGGATAATGAAATTATAGTAATCTAATGGAGGAAAAATACATACAGGGTCCATAAACAAACCGGAAGACAAAACACCTAAACAACACCAAACTGTGAGACATAGCATATAAATAAAGAGGCACGACAAAAAACGGCCAAATGAATAAATGCATCATAAAAATTCGCACGTGCCACACCTCCAAAACACCTCACACATCACACGCAATGGGATGATAGATGCACGACTGTATCATTACAAAACACCTATGATGATATCCAAAAAATGATCCAACCAACCTCAGAGATATTCTTTCAACCGCAAAAACATGCACGACCTCACGCGGTCGGGAGATAACTGCACAGCTGTATCTCTTCAAACATGCAACAGTAAACAAACACACACATACAGAGCAACGATAAACAACCATGAAATGCTGAGAAACACCGACAGATCAAATTAAGACGAATAAACATGCTACACAGATCATTCATTGATACGTTTAACGCAATTACAGTACGTTAATCACTTAACTACAAAACCCTTTGAACGTTCATTTAATAAAATTACATCAACTTTACCAAAACAATGATCCATATAATTTCAGAAAACAGCAAATTATTCAGTAGCCTCTTTTTCAATCGCCTAAATAATTGTAAATTTAAATGCCGTATTGCATTACAAAGCATTGAGATGTCATCAATTAATAAAGACAACCATATCAACTTCAGCAGTAGTGCATTCTAATTGGGCCCCAACATTAGCCACAGCTATGTTATCTTAATACGGATAATGAAATTATAGTAATCTAATGGAGGAAAAAATACATACAGGGTCCATAAACAAACCGGAAGACAAAACACCTAAACAACACCAAACTGTGAGACATAGCATATAAATAAAGAGGCACGACAAAAAACGGCCAAATGAATAAATGCATCATAAAAATTCGCACGTGCCACACCTCCAAAACACCTCACACATCACACGCAATGGGATGATAGCTGCACGACTGTATAATTACAAAACACCTATTATGATAACCAAAAATTGATCCAACCAATACGCCACGACTATAGCATTGTTGTTAAATAAACACATGTATCATTAAGGAACTCGTGCTACCTATTAAACGACCTTTTATCAATAAAATGATAATACGAAACGTATAGCAAAACCTATCAACTACAAAATCATCTGAAAGGTCGTTTAATGCAATTATAGTAACTTTAATAAACCAATATGACACAATCATAGCATTGATGTTAAATAAAAACATGTGTCAATAAACAACCCGTGCTAGGTATGAAGCAACCTTTATGAATCAGCAAAGTCAATACGGAACTTTTATAGCATTGCTGTTAAATAAACACATGTATCATTAAACAACCCGTTCTACGTATTAAACGACCTTTTATATATGATTAGTGACAAACTTATTGGAATTAAAATGGCTCGAATTTTATTCATCCATGTATTTTTTACACAAATCGAACAAAAATTAAAAGAACAAATACATCATTAAACATTAAAAAGCACAGATATCTTCAAACAACCCATCCCATGTACAAACGACCCCTTACGTTAGAACATGAAAGGCCGTCAATGATCTAAACCCGAACTCTAGTTTTGAAACCTGCAACAATAAACAAACACACACACATACAGAGGATTCATAAACAAATATGAAATGCAAAACAACATCGGGGACACCAAACAGTCAGTCAGAGCATATAAATAACAGCTTCAACCGAGATGGCCCCTGGTCTTCCGACCCATGATATTCCAACCACCACATATTAAATTAAAATGAATAAAAAATGCATAATAAAAGTCGTATATAGATCAAATAAAATGATCACAAATCGCATTTATTTTGCAAAAAAATCGTACAGGCCACACCTTCAAAACACCCCACGAATCACACGCAATGGGATGATAAGTGCAGGCTGATCATTACAAAACACCAATGATGATAACCAAAAAATGATCCAACCAACCTTAGGGATGTGCTTTCAACAGCAAAAAACGTGCACGACCTTACGCAGTGGAGAGATAACCACACGACTGTATCATTACAAAACACCTATAATGATAACCAATATAAAACACCAATGATGGTAACCAAAAATGATCCAACCAAACCCTAGAGATGTGCTTTCAACAACAAAAAATATGCACGACCCCATGCAGGGAAGAGATAACTACACGACTGTATCGATTGATACCTGAAACAGTAAACAAACAGGAGAGTGATAACTACACGACTGTATCGAATTCTATCACAACTCCAGTAGCCACTATTCTGACCCATAGGCGGAGGAACGACTGCAAAATAGCTTAACAACACCAAACCGTGAGACACAGCATATAAATAGAGAGGCATAATAAAAAACGGCTAATGATCAAAGTATAACGAATCAACATCCTCCATAAATCAAATTAAAATGAATAAAAAAAGGCATCATAAAAAGCGCACCTGCCACACCTTCAAAACAACCCACAGATCGCACGCAATGGGACGACAACTGCACGACTATATCATCACAAAACACCTATAATGATAACCAAAAAAGGATCCAACCAACCTTAGAGATACTCCTTCAACCGCAAAAAACACGCACGGCCTTACGCAGTGGGGAGATAACTGCATGGATGTATCTCTTCAAACCTGCAACAGTAAACAAACACCCAAACATACAGAGCAATGATAAACAATCATGAAATGCTGAAAGACGTCCACGGATCAAATTAAAACGAATAAATATGCTCCATAAAAGGCATCATATTAATCGTACATGCCATACCTTCAAACTGCACGACTGTACCATAGCTTGAAACCTGCAACAATAAACAAACACAAACACACATACAGAGGATCGATAAACAACCATGAAATGCAAAACAACCCCAGCAAAACCAAAGCGTCAGTCAGAGCATATAAATAAGACTTCTATCCGAGATGACATTTGGTCTAACGACCTATGATATTCCAAACACCACATATAAATTAAAAGGAATAAAAAATGCATAATAAATATCATCTATAGATCAAATACAAATCGCATTTATGATGCCACCGATGTAATACAACCCATACATAAGGCTACAGTGGACATTATTTTTACTTCTTTTTAATGGCATAAATACCCTCATGACCAGATGACGTGGCACATAGCAACAGGCTATAGGGGTGGCATGTTTCGTAATAAATTCAACATATAAGCCTAGATTCAAAGCCCTCTACGAACTTTTATATATATACGATTCTATTCCCTAACAAACAAAGTTTTTGCGATAGTTGGGAGAAAGTTTTCGTAAGAAGTCTCAACTTTTGGATATACATGCAAATAGTTTATGTCTACGTACAATTTCTACATGTATATATAATAATGTTAACCCATCAAATCAAGAGACTTAAAATACACGCGGTAGTCCTTGGAGTGATGTTAGGTGTGACTAATAAAGGTTTTCTTAACCTTAAGGAAATCGATATCATAATTTTATAAAGCACATGTATTGTATACACTTACAATACGTCAGACATATATATTTATCTTGATAATGGAAATAAGAGAAAAGACAACGAAAGAAACCCTTATGAGAGCAAGGGTAACACACGAGATTGAACACTCCAAATACCAAAAACTAAGCTCCAAGTAAGGTATGAAGATTTAAATATGAAATAGCTTTGCTTAATATATTCTTCTTATGCTTATAAGTTTAAGTGTCTTTAACATATGGTTAGAATAGATTATAGGAAGATTTCGTAATTATATCATTAGGAATAAAATCTCAGATCTATGAGCCAACCATATTAAGCTTTAATTGTTAACTAGATACGAAGTTTTTGGCTTACAACATCAATAGAAAATACTATACGGTTGTGGGTTAATAAGAGTGGAATACCTATGCTGTTTCAATAATAGATAGTTTTTGGTAGGAACTATTCCAGTCATATGACGTGAGGAAGATTCACTATACGAAATATTAATGAGAGTTGAATTTAGGTGTATCATATTCTGGGATATGAATAATTTTCGAGGGTGATCATAATGGTATAAATTTCATTTTTAGGGTTTTCTGAAGGAATCGGGCGATTCCACTTTATATATGAGTATCGATCGATTATAAACTAGAATCGCCGAAATATATAGGATATTTATCTACTAGGAGAAATCGGGTGATTTAAGGGATAATAAATCGGACGATTTACTTATACTTTCGGTGAGATATTATGTGAAGTAGGGTTGACCCGACTCTGACCAACGCTTTAATAAACTTTCGGGCGAAACTTAAATTAGATAGCATGGGGTATCGACTTAACTTAGACTAGTATTAAATATAATTATTTTAATACAAGTACAATTTTAGTAAATATACTAATAATATTTATTTGCTCAGAGGCTCGATATTTAGGGATTTCACCAGACCCCTTAATCGACTTAGCAGTAGGACAGGTAGGTGGAATATCCATCTACAACACGTAAACTTATTTGTGTTTGTCGAAAATATGTTTTATGTGATTAATGTGAATAGTATGTGTTTTAAAATGATTTACATGATTTACGTGCTTCTACGTGCTACTGTGTGGTTATGTGAATTACATGTATATGTACGTTTTGTCTGGCACCATGTTATCATGTATTACCACGTTAAATGCTTGCATGTGCATTACACGTCATCTCACGAAGGATACCGTGGTGGAACGGTGGTACTGTACTGTACCTGTTGAGCGAGTAGCCGATATTGGCTGTCGACCCGTAGAGGAGTCACGTGAGTGTGGGCATCTCCTATGCACCAGCGCCTGTGACGGTGAGCCTTTGGCCCGTTGGACATTATGCGGCAGAATGTGGGTGACCTAGAAAGGACTGACTTGGGACATCCCCAAGTAGGCTAGCTAGTGTAGGCCACGCTGTCGCATGCGGAAGGAGGCGACCTGGAGGGTGCGACCTGGGTACCCTAACGGGACCCGGTGTAGGCTACCAGCGTGGGCACCGCATTTGGCAGAAGAGGTGACCTGAGAGTGTGACCTGATATGGCTCAGCGAGGCTGCTCAGTGTAGGCCACTGCCGTAGTGTTGTGATCGTGTTGTGATAGTGTTCGTGATCGTGGTAGTGATTTCGCGTGATGGTGCACAGTATGAAGCCCAGGGCCCGTTGTGAGGTGGTGAGTGTATCCCGGTTGTGATGAGTGATAGTGAGTGGCATTGCATTGGTGAGAAATTGGGGGTGAGTGAACGTGAGCGAGTCACACGTGCATGCATTATTTCACCTACTGGGCAAGTTGCTCAGTGTTTGCGTGTTGTAGGTAATCGACGGTGGAGGCTGGCTATCGGAACTTCCATGGGCTTTTGAGGGCGGGCTGTACATGGATGACGACCTGTGGGCGAGTGATAGGATGATTTGGGCCTAAGACCCATTTGTTTTAACTTTCTGTACAAACAAATATTTTTGTAGAATGAGTTCTCCGCGGCTTTCGCTGCTAAACGCGACGTGATTTGTCGCTAACTAGCGATTAGAAGGTAAGGGTCGCCACATTCACGGACTCGCATTCTCCAGAAATTACGATTTCACGCAGCTGATTTGGAATGATCTTGCAGACCAGATTCGGCAAAAGGAGAATCGGAGATCGAAGAATGTGCCCTACGCTCGGTGGTTTAATGTACTCATCAAGGAATTCATGGAGATGCACGAGTCCATCCCTCGTCTACCTCCTGGTGGAAATTATCAACCACCCAGGCTTAAATTCTTTCACAATCCACGGCTCACGGACTTGGACCAACAGTCGATGCCAATTCCCTTTGAGCTTCTACATCTCGCTGACCCCAGAGGAGACGTATACCGTATGTACTGCCGGGAGAATCACCTCACCGAGGAGATGATTCGAGGGCCCCGACAGATTTTGGAGTTAACCCTCCCCAACCGCAACAACACTCAAGCCCTGAGGCCATGTTGTTGGATGAAGTGGCCTAGGAGCTAGAGCAGGAGGTTCCAACTCAGGACGAACACATTCGTGACATAGATGCCACATTGATCGATGCTGTGGCGGCAGAGTTGGAACAGGAAGCTCCAACCGAAACGTTCCAAGTGGAAGTGTCCGTACATGTAGGTGTGCTTGAAGAGCCTAGCGAGGAGGCTCCTCTACATGAAGCACAGCCCGAAGCAGAAATTGGGCAAAGCTCGCTTCCACTGGTGACGAATCAGGCACTCGAGGACGTTGAACATGACCATACTCCTCACACAGCCACCCCTTCCGACAACGAGTCTGATGAGGAAATCAGCCTGATAAGACGAACTCCTAGGCGACTTAGCATACAGTTGGATCCCTCTTCCCCGCCGTCACCACCGCACCAGATACCGTGCTGATCACTTCTTCAAATGTCGCCGGCACTTCTTCACTCAATCTTGAGCTGCAACCAAATCTACCGGTGTCTGCTTCACAGGCCCAACCCGAGCCTGCCGTAACACCCATAGAAGATAATCCTGAAAATTCGACTCGAGGGTTGGGTGGAAGTCTCATACAGTCACAACCTCAAGTGACTGTGAGCCAACCTGAGGAGCCGGTGCCTGCTCATGGGTTGACAACAGGCGACATGAGTCGACCTGATACATCTTCGACGGAGGCTACCACACCGTTTGTGACTAACGAGCAATTCCAAGCTGCTTTCTCTGCTGCTGTTCAATCGTTTGAAGACAAAATAATGGAGAGAGTTCTTACTGTCATAGAGACATCCCGCAGAGACACCGAGAAAGCACCTGTCTCCAAAGGCACCTCGTCACAGCCCAACCTCACACCTCCACAACCCACACCCACCGACCCTTTAGCCACTTCATCCATCCTCATCAACCCATCCACCATACCCATAACCGATCTCCACGACATCCTACCGCCAGCCTGATCGGCCTCTCCATCCTGCCGCCTCAAGAAGAGTCTCTTTATAGGCGATTGGTGGATCATCCTGAGCCACCTACTGAAACTTGCTAAGGCCAAAGCTCCCACTCAAGATGCAGACATGACAATCCTGACAATCAGGACCCTCATGAGGGAGAGAAGAGGCCACAGGCAGCTACGAGTGGCCAAGGACAAGGCTCGGATGCAACGCAAACAAGCGCTGGAGCAGGTGAAACCCAAACCCACACTCAAACTACCCACACCACGCACCGCACCACCACTCTAACCCATATCGACCCACCAACCTTTCACCTAAAGACGCCTCCACCCACACCACCATTCTGACAAGCCCCTTGCTTCCGGAAGAAGAAGCAAGTGCCGCGATGCTCGTAGCCCTAGCAGCTACCCAAGCTACTCCCTCGGTCGCTCCAGACCAACCAAGACCAACAGGACATGACGTCAATCCACACGAGGTTCTAGACAACTACATCTTCGAAGGACAGTGGATGACCCATTCCATGCCCGAGGAGCATCAAAGACAACGGCTTCAGGATGTTCGGCACTTACTGCAACAAGCCTCCGTAGCCCTCGTAATCATAGAAGACGACGAACTTCAGGAAGGTGAAGACTACCAACGAAATATCCCAAGGCTACCAGAGTTGATCGCACAACGAGCGGTTTCTCCCGCAAGACAAAAGCCAGGAACCGTTCGGATCGACATGCCGTGGGAGAATATCCGAATAGAGATACCCTTTCTTGAAGAAGTCCGTGAAAACATTTGGAGGTCACCGGATAGGGTCAAGAAGCCGAATGAGTTCGAGCTGAGAGGGATCTCTCACTGGGATCAGCAGCAGAAGATGATGACATACCTCTGGATGCTGACCCAACTAGGACCAGATGTAAGGCTGGGGATCTCGAAGGAACGACTGAAGAGTCACTTCAAGGAGCTATCCCCAATATGCCAGCTCCTCAGCGTCTACTGTGCAAACGGAGGACTTCCAACACCTCATTATGTCATCGAGCGAGTTGACAGAATCCGAAGGAACTAAGCGAGAGAGACCTACCGTACCTCCCTGCCGACGAGGTATACCACCTCTATCAGCTGTACGTGGAGAAGTACAAATGACCTCAAGGCTTCATCAAGAAGGAAGGCCTCGAAGGGCTCTACCGGTTCATGATGCGCCAAGTCAGGTACTTCGCCGCACACGACCTTCAGATGGCTCTGGAGAGCAACATGAAGAAGGTTAACATGACCGTCCGCTCAACAAAGGACCTGAGATCGAAGGACTTCCCAACAATCACGTGCACATCAGCTCAGTCCTAGGCATCGCCTACCACAATCCAATAGCGAAGAAGAATAGGTTGATGCTGAAGACTGAGCTTCATAAGTTTTGTGATGGGACACTCAAGGTCATCAGGAGGAATATCGAGCAGAGGTTGGAAGAAATCAACAGAGATACAATGCTAAGGATCCACAGGTTCGTGAGAGAACAGCCGCTCCTAATGGAATTAATAGAAGATATCGAGGAGCGACTGGAGCTGAGAAACACGCTCAGGAACTTTGGGCATGTGCTGGGCTTTTGCAGATCATACTATGCCCGATGAGGACAAACAGCGCGGAGACGCAATCAAGCACAAAGGGGGAGATTGTAGAGTATCAATTTTAATTGTGTTTGATTTCATTAGTTGTCCTTGTATTTTGGGGCATTTCTTATATTTGTCCTTAGATTAGGACTGGTTAGATATTTATACCAAGTGAGTTTGGTATAAATACCTTGTAATCAAATGCAATCAATAGAGAAAGTTCTGGAAATTGATCCGAAAGGCTTGCAATTTAATTTCTAGAGAGAGAAACAATAGTAACTTTCTCACTCTACTCGAATTCTCTCTATTGTTCTTCATTTTAGTTTTTCGATCGAATTAATGTCAATCATTATCATCGAACACTTAGAATTCATGCCTAGGATCATAGAGTTGTTAACCGTAGGACCTAACAAGGTCCCATTAAAAGTCTGAATTAATAATTCATAAAAATTACTATTATAAATTATGGTAATTTGCTAAAATAAAAATATATTTGTTACTAGATTTTCTTAAATTTTACTCTAATTGGATTGCATCCCATACTTTTTAATTGCAGTCAATAGTTCTGATGACGAGTTCTCTAGCTGCAACAAAAATTGTGATGGGTTCTTGTCGCCATTTTGTATCGCTTAATATCCCCACCCTTATGAAAGTTGGTTGACGATACTACAATGATATCTTGAGAGTATTTGATATTGTACCTTGACTATTTTCAAAGTGTGTTTTTCATTAAGTCAGATTATAAATCGTTTTGAATACATGAATATAATTAATGAAACATAGTCGCATTCATTTATCGTCAATATATTCTAAATTTGTTGAATTTAAATAGTCTCTCTCTTAATTAATAAAATGTTTATTTATCGATATATTAATATCTCTCCAAATTAATAAATTCAATGGTCCCAATATTGTTAATTTATAGAGGTTTTAATGTATTGTCCGTAAAATGTCAGATTCCAAATTTATTGTCCCTATAATACAAACTCGTTAAATTACATCACAAAAAAGTAAGGTAATTAAGCCTATTTCTGCTCATAATTGTTCATTACTCTCAAAAGACTTTTCCCCCACAGTAATAAAAAGCAGGGCTGGGAAAATATACTGAAATATCGATATACCGTCCTTATCGTGTCAAAACGTACCGAAAATATCAAAAATTTTGGTATACTGAAGTTTTTGGAAAATTTTGGTATACTGAAGTTTTTGGTAAGGTATGATACCCTACAGAAAATATTCGGTACGGTAATGGTACGAAAATTTTAAAAATTAGGTATACCATTTATACCGAAATACCGAAATACTAAAATTTTTAATATTATATATATATATATATATATATATATATATATTATAGAGGAATGATATGGTGCTCACCTTATGTGAGCACCTTGTATGGGCACTTGCCAAATCAGCGGGTCACTTCAACATCAAATGGGATGTGGCATTAATCAACACATCTTAGGCCTCATCGATCGACACATACGATGCTGATGCGGCATTTTCACGTGGTGTATATCAAGGCCACACGGAAAGTGCCACACCATAAATTATATTATTTCAAAAAAAAAGTATAAAATGGATAAATATACTATAAGCATCTTCATAAATTTATTTAGCCCAAAACTTATTAAATATACCCAACTTTATGAGATTATTGATGCCCACCATTATTATACCTTAAGATATAAATGTGCCTAAGAGGGTGCGGGGGTTGAATTAGGCTTATAAAAAATTTTATGCTTCTTCTTTTCACAAAGCATAAGTGTACTGACTTAGATATGCCTACTGATGTTTGTTATGAGTATGCCTGATATATCCTAGTTACGTCGGATGTGTTTCGGATATGTCTCACATTGATAAGAAAATAACTGAAAAGTAAATGCGAGACAGGAGTTTTATAGACGTTATATCCCCAACTGGGGTTTACTCCTCTCCTTGGGGTTTGCTCCCCAAGAGTTTAACCAATCACTATAATGCACCCTATATGGATACAAAACTGATTGATTTGCCCAATACACAATCGAAACAAGTCGAACACTAGACACACTAGGTTACCACACGCCGAGTTTCATTCCTCAGAATCTCCTGATCCCGCAGACACAGCTCACTGCTGAAGGGCCTCCGGAACTCGTCCTTCCGTTCACGTGTGCGTGAACGTCGACCTTGCCTCCTTGGTATTGTTCACGTCCGAATACAGAATATATGGTGGGAAGTAGGAATAACGGGATAAATCACTTGTTCAGTGATGGAATTGCAAGTTAAAGCTCAGTATGGCAGAAAGCTATCAGAAACGGAGGCTCAGGAATCTCTCAATATGTTTCTGCTCAAGAATCTTTCGTAGGCGTATATTCTCATGTTCTAAGTACCTCGAACTTCTGAAGTGTAGCTCATATATAATCCTTTTCAATCAGCACTTCACATGGAAAATCATATCATATAATAATCGCCAAATCAAGCATAGTTTCCATGCAATTTTCGAGTCAATCATACCATATAAATCATGCTCTTAAAAAATCATCACAACGGTCATATAGCACATTAAAGCATGATTATATTCCATTCAAAAGCTCAATTTCATTCTCAAGCATATTCAACCATTTCGCATATATTTACCATATCAGAACTTTCATAAGTCATTCCCTGCTATCAGTTTCTTGAACAAGTCAATCCAGATTTACTTTCCAAGTATAGCACACGAGATAGCAGCATATCAATTCCATATTTAGCACAGATCAATCATATTTACCATGTTTAGCACATAATATCATATCATATCATAGCTGTCACGAATTTACTTGTCATCCCACAACTTTCCATATTTCAGAGATTACTATATAATAGCATCTTATCCACAAAGTCAATCACATTAATTCTTTCCTAAATATAATATTCCAATCATCATAAGGAAATATATGAATCCAATATTACGCATTAAATTCAGTGGAAAGCATGCAAAGAGTCGTATATGTGACTTTCGTCCAGGAATGACCTAGTATCAACGGATATATCACTTTCCATATATAAACAGCACATTTTCATTTTATAACTCAATAGGATATCTCACGCGTTATTTTCATATATAGCACAAAACGATATATCCTATCACATCGGCTGTCCATAACATGCGACCACCTAGTCTCATCAACTAATTACATGCGAATCAAATATTCAACACTTTAATCAATCTATAGCTCATAATCAATGCATGTGTGAATATTTTCACATACTTAGACATTATGTTGATCATAAATAGAATTGCTAAATTTATAGACCTAACGTCATTACAATTACAATGTCCAACAAAACTCTCTAACACATGGACCAAAAAGGTCAACAATACCAATTACTTTTTGTTAATCTTCACCAATTTTTTTAAATAGCAGTCGTTTGAATTAATCTATATAAAGTTGTATTTTGTGGTTATGTAAAGTTCTTTGTCTTAATAAGGAGACTGACTAAAATATGTAAATTATTTAAGGTAACTATGAATTAAAAATCTTTTTACTTTGGAAAATTTGGCATTAATAATCCATTCTATTGGGGCCTAAGGAGTTTGAATTGACTAAAATTTCGAAAACAACGAATTAACGAGTTACGAGACACACATGGTAAAAAAACCTCCGTGTGAATGGTCTAGAAAGTATGATAACGATACCATGCCAGAATTTCAATATGATACCGTATCAAAATTTAAGGTATACCGAAATTTTGGTACGGTATTGGTGTGATTTTTTTCGATACCGAAATTTCGATACGGTATACGGTATCACAGTTTTGGTACGGTATACCGTACCGAATAACCCCTAATCAAAAGTTTATTCAAACGACTTTTCAATTTATCAAATTTTAGTTTTCATTAAAAACATCAAGAATTTTTTATTTAAGTATAATATGATCCGCATACGCGACTCTGATTCACCGTGAATCTCGGCGTTTAAGATGCAATACACCTAACAAGCATGCAGGATTGATCTCATTCTCCTCGAATTATCTTCGATATCAAAATTATATATAAATCAAAGATTATGATATTCCCAATTAGCCCACAAGAATTACAAGTAATCCCTCTCTTTTGTATTTCCACGCATTTATATATACGGACCATTCTGGGTTAGTAATCGAAGAAGAAGAGGAGATAGGCGAAAAGAAAGCCTCAATAGGGATATACAATAATGGGAGGTGATGAGAAAAACCATGGCCGTACGGACGTTGAGGTGCCAGACACTGCCCATCAGATTAGTCAAGGTTGAATCTTTTTCATTTTTTACGTTTCAATCATTCTTGATGCTGTCTCTTTAGATTAATGATGTCCTATTTTCCGAAAATTGATGATTTTTATGCTGTTCGTGGAAAATGATTGATGTACCTTGTATTTTAATACTTTAGGTCCTCCCTGATGAGTCGAATGCATGGATTTCTTATGCTTACGTCGTAATCTAATACATCATCTTCGATCAAGGTGTTTATTTGGTACAAGAATTTTGTCTCATGGCACAAATTTATCTTTGACTTTTGTCTGCTCCGTTTTCGTTTTCTTTAGGTTTCTTCTATAGACAAATTTGTTGCTGTCCATGTTATGTTTCATTTGGGTCTTAGCCTCGATTTTGTGTGGGATTCAATCAACCGACTCGATTCGAACTAGTTCAAGATAATTAAGACCCACAATATTGTATGTTCATGGAGATAAACCCGAGTTCTTTATTGACGGTTTCGAGATTACAAATCGAGAACAACCCTCCAAAGTGTTTACAATCGTCATTCAGAAATGAAAATGTTTCACACCAGTACTCGATTGCTCTATGCTTTTCTTCTCTATATGTTTTCTCTCTCGATAATTAGTAATTGCTAATGACGAAAGTGGGCTATCGACAATCTTATCATGTAGAAAACTGTTCGCCATAGTCAAAATTTGTTCTGAACCATTTTCTTCAATCCGAAACAGAAATCATCGTTTGGCGACCTTCCAGTATTTAGTCTTGACTTTAACAGGTTCCTTTCTTGCGAATTTTCTCAGATTCGTGGTTTCAAGTGGGATTCGTTCTTACAACGGGGATCAACAGCGCCTATGTTCTCGGCTACTCAACTGCAGTCATGGTTCCATTGGGTTGGATAGGCGGCATTGTTGGGCTAATCTTAGCCACCGCCATTTCTCTCTACGCCAATTCATTGGTTGCTAAGCTTCACGAATACGGAGGAAGGAGGCACATCAGATATAGAGACCTCGCGGGATTCATATACGGTATAGTATCAACATTGGTTAAACGTCGAAAGAAAACGTCTTGTCTAAAAAAAATCTCGCCATTTTGCCCTATGTCTCAGGCAAGAACATGTATTCTCTTACATGGGCACTTCAGTATGTCAACCTCTTCATGATCAATGTTGGGTACATCATATTGGCTGGAAGCGCTATTAAGGTGATGACCATATTTGTTGGTTCGCCGTATTAGAATCAAATGTTGTATTTTTATTTGATTATATGTGGCGATAAGCTCAGGCTTTGTACACGCTTTTTCGAGATGATCATGGTTTGAAGCTTCCGTACTGTATTGCGATGGCTGGGGTTGCGTGTATTCTATTCGCCATTGTGGTGCCGCATTTGTCAGCGCTGCGTGTTTGGCTGGGGTTTTCAACGCTGTTTAGCTTGGTGTATATCGTTATAGCGTTTGTTCTGGCGCTTAAAGATGGTGCTTGCAGCTTCCTTTTGCGCTTTTCGGTCTTTGTAATGTTCAGTTTTTTCTTTTTTTTTGTGGAAGGGACGAATGCCCGCGTTATTTTCTCAGGTATAAATTCTCCTCCGAGGGATTATTTGATTCCTGGAAACACGGTGAGTCGGGTGTTTACGACGATCGGTGCTTCGGCGAATCTCGTCTTTGCCTTCAACACCGGAATGCTACCTGAGATACAGGTGACATATAAACACACATTAATGTTTTGTTAATGTCACACAATGCATGAATGTGGGACAATTAATAACTTCAAGAATTATGCTATTGACAGCTAGGTCAATTGTCGAATTTTACAAATTTATTATATCCTACCCAGTTGAGTGGTAGTTCAACTGGGTTATATTTCGGGCGTGACATTTTCTAATGACGTGTCGAAAATCTAGCACAAGGTTGTTTTTGTATTAACGTTGATAAGATAGTGGTAAGAGTGCAACATGTCAGTTTTTTAGAGGAACTAGGTTATACCCATGTGGATAGGCAAGACAAAATCTTTACAGTTTGACACGCTGGTCAAGTTTTTGATATTCGTGTCCGGCGTGGCGAGAGGAAATCCACGAATGCTGGAAATTGGCATTATTGCATTCACTTGCAAATTTGAAAACTTCGAAAAAATTTGTTTTTCTGTGGCGATAAACCCTTCAAACGGGAATTAACACCATCTCCATTTTACAGGCAACAGTGAGGCAACCTGTGGTCGAAAACATGATGAAGGGCCTCTACTTCCAATTCACCGCCGGCGTTCTCCCAATGTACGCCGTCACCTTCGTAGGATATTGGGCCTACGGTTCGAGCACATCGGCCTACTTACTCAACAACGTCAACGGCCCCCTCTGGGTCAAGGCCATAGCCAACCTTGCCGCATTCTTGCAAACGATCATCGCTCTCCACGTAATAAAAACTAACCCTAATAACAAACATATATTCCTTCTATCTTGAAATCGCAACAAAATCGTGAATTAACCTAACCCATGACCGTCGTCATCAGATATTCGCAAGCCCGATGTACGAGTATTTGGACACAAAGTATAGGATCATGGGGAGTGCTTTGGCCGTGCGAAACCTATCGTTTAGGGTTTTAGTGAGGGGTGGTTACTTGGCGATAACCACTTTTGTCTCGGCTTTGCTTCCATTCTTGGGAGATTTCATGAGCCTCACGGGGGCTTTGAGCACTTTCCCGCTTACTTTTATACTGGCGAACCACATGTACCTCGTGGCGAGGAAGAACGAGTTCGGCTCGTTGCAGAGGGGATGGCATTGGGCCAACGTCGGCTTCTTTGGGCTCATGTCTGCGGCTGCTGCGGTGGCTGCGCTGAGGTTGATCGCCGTGGATTCGAGCTATTATCATGTTTTCGCCGATATGAGAATTTTCTATTTTTTTTAATTGTGTTTGCTTAGTTAATTATGTTGTTAAGTTTCTTGTTTACAAATAATTCTCCTAATGCATGCGATGGGTATAAGGTAGTTTAGTAGGTTTGTTATTATTATTGCTCGAAACAGCTTAAAAACAAATCGAAGTCTGTATGTGAATCGAAGCCCTAATTTTCTGTTTTAACCTTAAATAATTTACGGTCCTTCAAATCAAATCAAACATGCAATACTTTAGTAACTATGTTGAATCTAATCTTTAGTAATAGGCTAACTTGAATCTAATTTACGTTGTTTTGTTTTATTAATACTAATTGTAATAATAATAATAATAATAATAATAATAATGACAATAAAATATATACGAAATATTATTTCAAGCATAGAGATTAGTGGAGAGAGTAAATACGTTGGAGTAAAATTTGTGGCAACTGGATTTTTGTTTGCGTTGTGGGAGATGAACAAAAAATCGCTTATACATCACTTAGTTCTTAATTGATGCTTTTCATCTGGGCAGCAAAACAATCTAGGCACTTTATTTGGGCTAGATATCTAGTCGATAGGTTATTACTAGTAATCAAATTTATTCCTCGTGTTCAATACTCGTTTACTCACCTTACTACACTACAAACGATAGGTCCACTGCCTATCGCTCGTTGGTAATAGTAACTACGTATTCGTTTTATTTATCACTTGTCGCACCTACACTTTCCATTAGTACACCGCGTGTCGATCAACATCCTTAAAACCCGGCCTATGCGCTAATGCTGAAATCCATAGCTGTTGAGAGTAGGAGAACGAGTCATCTCTATCTCAACCGTTCCTCTGACGAGTTGTGGTTATTCTCTAACTATCGTAGCATGATCATAGACTCGGGTTCTTTGACGTATCTTCCCATGAATTTGTACAAACCGTTGGAAAGTTCGATGAAGAAGGCGGTGAGGCTTATGCAAGATGGCCTGAGGGGTTCGTTGAGCTTGTGTTATAAGACGCATGGTAATAATAATAGGATCGATGCGGCTTTAGTGACGCTGAGCTCTGTGGATGGTGGAAGTGTTGGTTGAACGCTGAGAACAAGTTCTTGAAACTCCCAGGAAACATTTGCTTTGCGCTTGTGCCGCGCGCCGATGGTTCGACTGTTTTGGGTAATTTGGCGAAGAGGAATTTCTTGGTTGGATATGATTTGGGGAAGAAGATTGTGTCGTTTAAGCCGACTGATTGTAGCAGAGCTCCGGCGACGTGATGATCTATTTATTATTTGATGAGATGAAAAGCATTAATTAAGAACTAAGTGATGAATAAGCGATTTTTTGTTCGTCTCCCACAACGCAAACAAAAATCCAGTTGCGATTTAATGCCCAGATTGTTTTACTGCCCAGATGAAAAGCATTAAGAAAATCTTTTCTGGACCAAATCGTCCAACTGGGCGATGAACGAACATTCTCTTACGCCTAACCCAATCACCCCCGACGACTCTCTCATGAACTTGCCTACGTTTTCGTATCCACAACCGAAGGAAAAATAGGGTCGGGACGACGACGGGCTTAATGTTATTTTATCGAGGGAAATGATGCCATGGGAGTGAGAATCGTCGATGTAATGCTGAGAATATTTGCATGTGTTGTCTCCTACGATCGAACACCTTCCTCCTAGGGTTTAGCACTGCCTCGAATTATGACCGTTCGTTTTCCTGTAAGATGAAGATCTCCATGGTGCGAAAAGAGGTAGGTTTTGCGGGAAACAGTTAGTGCATGGAGCGCATTGTGGCCAAGTGAGAGGTGTACTTGTGTTTACCATGCCGTTTATTTCAACCGCCAGCGTGCCTAAGTGTAACCTTATGACGAAATCTCCATCAGAAGCTTTTACGTTGTGAGAAAAATGAATGTCCGAAGACAAAGATGATAAGTAGTTTGCGTGCTTCATTGAGCGGAGAAAAGCTTTTTCGATGAGATTCCATTGATTAATTGTTGAAGAGTTTTTTATGTGGTGAAGGTTTAAGGAGTATATGGAGATTAGGTCAGTGATGATGCCATTATAATAGCTTATATGTTGTGTAAGAGAAACTGCAGACTGAAGTAGAAGGGATGTTGTTAATAAGACAACAAAGAGTATGTTCATATGTATATTTGCTATCATAACATAGATAGGGAGTAAGGCGGCAAACTGTCTTATTACAACAAACTGATATTTTATATACTAGGATGTAGCGGCAAATCAAATCAGTCTTGGCACTTCATTGATTATGGTAGTAGTTGATGCATTCTGAAATCTGAACCGAACAGATAACGACAAGGGCTTCTTCATACATTGTTTATAAATGTTTTTGGTAATGCGCATAATCAATGTTTTATTCCCAAAATGAAAATTACAACATGATGTCGATTAACGCCATTTCTGGGTCCAAAACATTTCAGTTCAGATCCAATATTTGATCCAATGGTTGCTGTGCTTATATAAGGCCATTTCCAACCAAAAAAATCTTTCTCTAATGCAAATTGATCCCTGAACTTATAGTGCAGTAATTCTTCTTCAACCATTAAACCTGTTGGCATTTTTCCAGCCACATGCAATAGCTCACCGAAGAAGAAAAATAAAATAAAATAATATTATAAAATATAATATTATAATACTATTTTATATATATAATCAATTAGTGAACGGTTCATATGGGTGACACGGCGGATTCGTGGCCACCCATTTCGAGCGGTCCAGAAGAGCTGGAGACATCATAAATACGCTGAGGATTCTTCAGTTATTATCATCACAAGCTCATTCGAGTTTTACTAAATAGAGAGAAGTAGTTCTAGTTAATTGTGAGGCTATCAGTTCAGGTAGAAGCTGATAGGGCTTTACATCCGCAGAAGGTGTGAGGTAAATACGAGTGGTAAAAGTGAGTTAAGTAAAAATTCGAGAGTTGTAATTTTTACTATAGTTAAGATTTTGCCGACTCGGCCGTGGTTTTTCCCTCTTTGTTAACAGAGGGTTTTCCACGTTAATACACTTGTGTTCTTTCTTACCTTACGGTAGTTTTATTTTTACCGTGGTAGTTATGTGCGGGTCCCAACAAATTTACCCAGTGGGGTCCCACTTCTCCTGTTCGTCGTACCGAGCCAAACTAGGACCTGTTCCGCTGCGGGGCCCACCATCATTCCCAACAAGTGGTATCAGAGCCTGAAGTGTTCTGAGTATGCTCTATGGTTGCAGTTTTGACTTATTTCCACATCAGAAAAGATACTAGTAAGTTGCTGGTAGATTTTGACGGCCATGGAGAAGGATGGGGGAATGGTCAAGCTGACAGTAACGAATTACTCCATATGGAAATCAAGAATGGTGGATTACCTTTATTGCAAAGACCTACACGATTCGATCGAAAATGCAGGCAAGATGCCCCGAGAAGGCTAACCTATGGAAGAAATTGCAAAGAAATATGCTAGGTGTGATCCGCCAAGTCCGAAATTAGACAGACCCCTACAACTCGAGACGAAATTGGAGGGTACGTACGAGGTGACAAATGCGCTGAGCAAGGTATTCATGATGCGGAAACTCGTGAATGTGAAACTGAACGAGGGACGATCAGTTGCTGAACCTCTGAATGAATTTGAAGGACTGGTAACTCAACTCACAAGTGCCAGTCTAATCCTTGATGATGAGCTACAAGCATGTCTGCTACTGGGTTCTCTACCTGATAGTTGTGATACATTGGTGGTATCGCTCATTAACTCGGCACCAAGCAGTAAAGTTACGATGGATATGGTGAAAAACAGACGCTACAATGAAGAGCTGCGAATAAAGGATGCCGCCAGTACCAGTACTGGAAATCAGGCCCTTGTCACGGAGAATAGGGATCGGAGCAAGAGTCGTCGAAAGATAGATACAAGTCCAGGGAGATGAGGAAGTGCTACCATTGTGAAAAAATTGGTCACTTACGAAGAAACTGCAGGCTTCTCAACAGAAAACAAAAACAAGATGATGACAAGAACACGTTGGCATCGCCTCCAATGATGGAGGAGAGGTTACTCTGGTGAATGAAGCAGACTGCTGTCATGTTGCGGATGCAAGCACCGAATGGATAGTGGACTCTGGTGCCTCTTACCATTGTATTCCAAGGCGTGAATACTTCTCCACATACAAGGCCGGAAACTTTGGTACTAGCAAGATGGGTAACCAAAGTGGATCGGTGATATCTGTATCCAGACGAGCATAGGGTGCACATTACGGTTGAAAGATGTGCGACACATTCCAGCCCTGCGTCTCAACCTGATTTCTGTGAAGGTGCTGGACAACGAAGGATACTACAATGAGATGGCAAATAGCAACTGGAAACTCACCAAAGATCGTTGGTGGTAGCGAGAGGAAAGCTATGCTGCTCGCTGTAGAAGATGCACGCAACCATATGTGCTAACCAACTGAATGCAGTTGAAGATGATGCTTCTCAAAATTTGATGGGACAGACTGCTGGCGCACGTAGGAGAGAAGGGATTGAATGTCTTGGCTAGAAAGTCCCTCATACCAGTAGCCAAGGAGAAAGCGTTGAACCCCTGCGATTACTAATTATTTGGGAAGCAACATAGAGTTTCATCCACGAAGAACTGAACAAGGCGAATGAAGAAGTTAGAGTTGGTACACTCTGACGTATACGGACCCATGGAAGTCGAATCTCTGGGAAGCAGCAAATAGGGATTAGTATGAAAGAAATTAGAAAAACTTATTATCAAAAAACTAGGACTAAATGGTAATTTTCGATTGCAGATTCTCGAGGGAAAATTGATTTGGGACCAAATGGTAATTTTTGCTTCAATTTGTCGAGCGAAATTAAGCAGAAACCAAATGAAAATTCTCGATCGGAGTTTCTCGAGCGAAAAATTATAATTCGGCCTGTATAATATGCGAATTCAAAACGCCCAATCAGCTCAATTAGAAAAAGTAAAATTTTGGCAGTCGAAAAACAATAACTCACGCATGCCTAACCGAAAAATCAACAGTGTCTTCTCAAATACTCTCTCGCAAAACTTAAAAAGAATTCTATTTTCACTCAAATCCTTCGATTTTTCACCCGAAATTTTGTTTTTAAGGTAGAATCGACACCTATGTGATGTTTGCGTGTATTTAAACTCCGTTTGCATCTGTATTTTGTAGTTATTCGCTTGATTAGGATTAGATTTTCGATTGTTTTTCAAACTGTGAAAACCTCTATACTATCTTGCAAAGATCAAGGCCCGTCTACTTGTTTATCTGGATTTTGTTTGCATATTAAGATAGTTTCAATGTTTCCGCTTCATCTGATAGTATACATTTTAGGAAAATCTGCGTCTTAAAGTAAGAATCTTAGTTTCGACTTAAACTGGGTATTTGAACTTTTGAAGCAGTCAAAAAAGTTTTTCGATCGCAAACAGTGTCAATTGAATCTAGGTTCGATTAAATTACTGTTTGAATCGAATAAGGTTTTCGATCGCCAAATTCCGACTTAGTCGTTAAGATAAATGACGTAGAACGAAAAGATACTTAATATCGAGAAATCTAATTGGGATTTTATGCGAGCAAAAAAATTAAGAATGAAATTGATAAATAGATGCAATTAAGTTCGAGCGCAAAACATACCATCGGAAACAGTACTTTCGATTTCAATTTTCTTCCGATCGTAAATTTTAGTGGCGATAAAATTAACTTTTCGACGATAAAATTTCTCGATTGTAAAAATATGTAGCGATGATTTTCAACAATCGAAAATTTTCTCGGCGAGTCACGTAATTTCTCGTTGTCAATTTTCTAGATCGTAAAATTTAGCAATGAAAAACTATTTTAAAATCAAAATACTTTCTCGCTCTATAACTTTCATAGCGAAAATTTTATTCACGCGCGAAAAATTTCTCGGTCGTAAATTTACGCTGAAATCAATTTTCTCGATCGTAAATTTAGACGAAAATTTTTTCTCGGTCGTAAAATTTCTCGGCTACAGTACCACGCGTATAACGTTCAACACTTAGTAAACTTTTCTAAGTCTTTTCACTGTAGCAGACCTTTGCGAATAAATTTTCGATCGCAAATTGAACGGAGATTTGAATCAAAAATCAACACTTGGGAAATCAAAACTGAAAATTCAATTGCGAAAAATTTCACGTAGTGAATAGTAGTGCTAAACACTTACAAAATTTTCGTCCACACTTACATATATCTTATATATATATGTCTAAATGATATTATCTCTCAGTCACTTCGCATGACCTATGTGCAGATTCCTGATTTCAATTACAAATTTATCAAACATACTATGACATGAGAGATTATTATGGTTTGATTAATTAAATTTTCGAACTCAATTAAATCTTTGAACTAATGTTCTGTTTTTCTAATTGATTTTCAGATGGATAACTATCCTACATACAACCACATTTACGAGAAGAACATATACCTCAAGGTTCAAGACACCAACTTCCAGCTTGACCTGACTACCTTCAGGTGTTCGGACGAGATCATCGTGTCTATACTGCAAGGCCATCCCCTCTGGCACGGGCTCAGGGTGACGGCATCCGTGCCCATGGTCTACTTACAATAATTTTGGGGAAGAATTAAGAGTGTAATAGTTGACGGCTCCTATCGCTTCACGACGGTCCTCGGGACAAGACACATAAGCTTCAGCAAGGATGACAAAAGCACGCCGGGTTTGACAAAGGCAACGGCAACATTCTCCGCATTTTCCACGGCATATCATTCTCGCGGAATTAGGATTTTGCTCAACTGATCTAGAACGATCTTGCAGAACAGATCAGACAAAAGGAGAACAAAAGATTGAAGAATGTTCCGCATGCTCGGTGGTTCAACGTCATCATCCGACAACTCATGGAGATGCACGAGAACATCCCTCGTCTACCTCTAGGAGGGAACTACCAACCCCCAAAACTCAAATTCTTCCACAATCCGAGGCTCACAGATTTGGATCAGTGGTCGATGCCGATCCCATTCGAGCTGCTTCGTCACGCCTACCCCTCGAGAGACGTCTATAGGCTTTACTACCGGGAGAATCATCTCATGGAGTAGATGATTAAAGGGCCCCAGACAGATTTTCATGTGAGCCCTCCCCAACAACAACAGCACCGACCTAGCCCTGAAGCCGAGTTGATAGATCAAGTGGCTCAGGAGCTAGAACAGGAGCCTCCAACTAAGGGAACACAAGTACCAGACGATGATGCCATGATGATTGATGCAGTGGCACAAGAGTTGGAACTCGACGCTCCACAACAATCACTTGGTGTTGAAATGCGCATCACTGTTGCCGTGTTCCAAGGATAGATTGAGGAGATCCTGCAACAGGCAACACAGTCCGAAGCGGAAATGAGGCACAGTCCACCATCACAGGCTACTACGCCTGGACCAGAGGCCGTGATTCCCACGATCACATCTCAAGAGCCTCAACCAACAGAAGCCCATGATGATGTTGCAAGGGAACTAACTCCTCATACAGCTACTTCGTTCGAAGCCACGGATTCTGACAAAGAGGTTCACCTGATCAGACGGGTTCCAACCGAGGATTGGATGGAAGATTCAATTTGAACCTGCCACAACATCCATAGATAAGAATCTTCAAATTCGAATCGAGGATTGGATGGAAGTCTCGGATAGTCACAACCTCAAGTGAATACGAGCCGGCCTGAGGAGCCGGCGATAGCTCAAGGGTTGGCAACAGGCGACATTAGTCAACCGGGTCCATCAATGGAAGCATCCGCCCAGTTTCTGACTGAAGCACACTTCCAAAAACCTCTCTCTGCGGCCATCAGATCAGTTAAAGACAAAATGATGGAGAGAGTGCTGGCAGCCATCGAGACGTCCCGATGCGACACTGGGAAAGCACCCGTCTCAGAGGGCACTTCAGCACAAGCAAACCTCCCACCCCACAACCCTCTCCCATCGACCCACTCACAAACTTATCCATCCTCAGTAACCCATACACCTTACCCATTGTCAGGAACCGAAATTTCATATCATAATTTCATGCATTTATATAAATTCATGCATTCATATTTCATTTTAAATATAGATAGAATAAGGTAGAATAAAGTGTTATTGTATTAAGTCCTTAAAGAGATAGAAGGGAATGTTACGGAAGTTAGAAATTTCTAGGGTTTCCTCAGGTTTTGAGAAAATTTATTTATTAATAAATTAGGACGTGCGGTGATGTAGAGTTATGATTCGAGATTTATGAAATTTAATCAGATAGATGTCAAAATGTATTATTCATTTGAAACTCAACTCGATATTTAGTTAAAGATGTCGACACATATTATTTAGGTAGAATGTCGATATGTGTTGAAGTTTGTTTGAAAATGTCGAGATGGGTTTGGAAAATGATCTGAAAAATGTCGAGATGGGTTTGGAAAATGATCTCAAAAATGTCGAGATAAACTTAATAAAGATTTCGAATGTTTCCTTCAAAAATGTCGATATCAATTCACTAAAGATATTCCAAGTTTTCGATATAAAACGTGTACTAAATGACATCAAGGGTTTCGATAGTTATCACTTGGAATGGATCTAATAATAAAATAATTTATACCACTTAGCAATTAGGATAGACACCAAATTACCTAACGTGAGGGGAATGATTTGTCTTCTAATTGTTTGTCCAATTGACTTTTATAATACATAATTATAAGATATTTTCAAGTAAGAACCGGATAGAGAAGATAGGTATCCATTAGTTGTCAATTAAGAAGAAGTAAGAACAAGGAGGAAACGAGAGCTAAAGGAAAGGTAAGAAACTTTTGTTATTTTAGATATGTATATCTGGGTAGTTTAGAGTAATTTTACTTAAAAGAAATAACTTTGTATATGAATGTTTTAGTATTTTAAAGATCAAGTATTGTTAAGGTTTCGTCTAGAGTTGTAAGGTTTTTAACAGATTATGAAGTTTAATGATGTTCTTAAGAATTTTGATTTTTATCATATGAATTTTAGATGTTTAGGATATAATAGTGTTTCGGTAAGATTTGATTTTTTATATGAGAATTTCGAAAGCAATTGTTGTTTAAAGATTTCGATATTACATTGAATTTTCGACATATGTTATTAGAATGTCGAGTCAAGAAAAATGAAATGTCGAGATTGTTGAAATTTAATTAGTTATGATGTCGAAATAAAACTCGGTATATAATGTCGAGCTATGTTATGATGTTAAGAATACACATGTCGACATTTATTTCAATAATGTCGAGATGCATTTTGAGTTATAATGTCGAGACGCATTAGGAAAATATCGAAAGATGAATTAAATAGGAAATGTCGAATGATGATAATGAATTAGATAAGATGTCGAAAGGAGATATGATGTCGATATGCAAATAAATGTCGATAGGAAAAGATTTGAGTATAAAGATGTATCAAATGTCGAGATTTAAATATTGATTTACATAAAATGTCGAGTCAACAAAGATGAAATGTCGAATTGAATCACATGTCGACATTTAAAAAAAAAAAATCATAGAATGTCGAGTTGTGAGCTTGAGTGTCATATCGACATTTCATATAGTAAAGAGCTCGATAATATATATATTTTAAAGAGCCGACATATTATGCTTTGAAGATTCGACATCTTCTTAACTAATGAGCTCGAGATTGTTTAATAGCAGATTTCGACATTTTCCCATTCGAGATCTTGAGACAAATAGATTTCGATATATGATAACTTAAAAATCTCGATATATATATCACCAAATTAATAAAAAAATAAAATACAATCACGCAAAATAAAGCATGCATATCACACACACATGTTATTATATGATTTCATATTTATCAGATAAATATATTTATAGGTCGGGATTCAGAAAAAGGCAAGGACAAAGTCGAGTGAGGCTTTAAGCCATACTGTGAGTATGATATGCAACATGTGTTCTGTTTCTATGTGTTTATGTGAATTAGATGATGGATGATTTTGTGATATATGAATTATTTGAAATTAACGCGAATTATGTGGCCATAATGTGCTAACGTGCGATATGTGCGAATTGATAGTATATGAATTTTATATGTCATATGGGGTGAAATTATAGCATTTCACACTGATAAAATGGAAAGAGAAACCGTTATGACTGCTATGACATCGGACGACTTGATATACAGCTATGGTTTACATCCCTACAAATTGGGGGATTACAGAGTCCTGTACAGGCATACAAAATATATTTACAGTTACAGAGTCCCATGCATGGGCCCCTACGGGGTCAATAGTACGGGTCTAGTAAGGTCATAACGGAAGTATCAGAAATAAATGATTGTATAGATTTTCATTGGTATCTACAGATTATACAAATGAGTATATGGACTATGGTTATGTGATAAATATTCTATGATGGATTACGTGATGGATACGTGAATTAGAATGTTTATAGAAAGGATTATGAATCTATGGAGTTTACAAATGATGGTATATTATTTAGAGATATGTACGGAAGCGAATGAAAGGAAGAAACTTATCTATGTTATAGTTTTATTTTTATTTGTATAATAGAATAACATGTTGCGATCATACTCTGAATAATTGTTTCCACAGTTGCTGTAGATATTTAGCAGGCAACTTAAAGTGCATCTTCATACGAATGCATGGATTCAAGGTTGGCCGGCTACGCTCTCACCTACTCTCCTAAGTTCATCGTGTGCATGTAGTATAAGAATCATTAGTATCTTTCATATGATATATGTGAATATATATATGATATGAGTGAATGTGATGAGAACAGATGTACGCCCGTTTATGTATAAAGGTATGATTGTAAAAAGGCGAAAAATTTTACGTGGAAAAATATAGTAGCTGCGCAAATAAAGTAATAGAAAACGGGACGTTACATGTATGGTATCAGAGCCTAGGTCTTAGGTTCTGTAGACATTTGCATGGTATGTGCAATTTTTATGGTCTGCCCTGAAATTCTTTTTGCATATTTAGGAGAAGGGCAATAAGTGAACCATTGCATGTAGAACACGATGAACCTACGATAGGGGGAGGAGGAAGATCGGCTGTACCTGAATCTAATTCATCTCATACGCTTATGCGTAATGAGCGTGAAAATCCCCTGACAATTCCCCGTGAAAGGCGATGTGATAAGCTTAGGAAATTGGGTGCTGTGGATTTTATGGGAACAACGGATCCTGCTGAGGCAGAAACGTGGTTAAAAAGAACAGAAAGGATTTTCAATATGATGCAGTGTACACCAGAGGAGAAGTTTGATTATGCAGTGTCACTTTTACAAGGGCATGCATATGAATGGTGGGAAACAGTTCCAGATAGTATGGTACAACCTCCAGTGCTAACTTGGGAGGATTTCTTAAGATAATTCAATGACACCTATATGCCAGAAGTTTATAAGGACCAAAAGGAAAAGGAGTTCTTGGAACTTAAGCAAGGAAATAAGTCTGTAGGTGAATATGAAGTGTTATTCAATCAGCTTTCCCGTTATGCTCCTCGTATGGTTGTTACTGAAAGAAACAAGTGTCGAAGATTTGAATCTGGACTTCGATATACGATTAGAAATCGTATTACCCCCTCTGATACCTATGGTAGATTAAGAGCAGCAGCTATTCGTGCTGAAAAGTTAGAAACAGAATCGAAAAACTATCAAAGTAGTAAAAGGAGAGCAGGTGAAGAATCGTTGAGCGGAAAATTTAAAAAGGTTGGTAATCCATCGAGATCGATGAACACATCAAGTGGTCCTGCCAGAAGTAGTATCGGTGGGACAAGATCTGTTGGACGAGGGACCGGAATTCCTCAACCAATACCGGTGTGTGAACATTGTGGAAAGAATCACACGGGTGTCTGTAGATGGCTCACTGGTGAATGTTTCAAATGTGGTCAACGCGGACATTTGGCTAGAAATTGTCCAATGTCACAAACGCAACCTACAGTGGAGCAATCAAGAGTTAGTGGACCCTCCACTAATCGTGGAAGGGGAAGAGGTCGAGGATCTTATAACAGTGGTGCAGGAAGAGGAGAGGCAGGAGGACAAGCTTATGGACAGTCGGCACAGGGTCGGATTTTTACAATGACCCGTGAAGAGGCCAAAGAGGGGTCACGTATAATCACGGGTAAGCTATCTATATGTGATATTGATGCATATGTTTTATTCGATCCAGGCGCAACGCACTCATTCATGTCACGAACATTTGCATCATTATTACATGATAAGTCCGAAATCCTAGAAAATAAAGTAAATGTTAGACTTCCAACGGGGGAGATGGTCATAATAAGTACAGTATACCCGAAATGTAAAATTGTATGTGATGTGGTAGAGATGCAGGCGACCTTATTAGTTTTACCCTTAACGGATTTCGACGTAATATTAGGTATGGATTGGCTGTCTCGATATCGAGCAAAACTAGATTGTTTTAAAAAGGAAATTGAATTGTTTCCTTCGGATCAAACGCATATAGTGTTTAAAGGAGAAAGAATGTATGGACGGCATGTCAGATCTCTAGTTACAAGCATTCAAACTGATAAGGAAAGGGTGTCAGTGTTATATGACGTATATTATAGATACACGATTATGTGGATTAAAGGTGGAAGATATTGCCGTGGTAAATGAATATCCTGATGTCTTTCCGGAAGATTTATCTGGATTACCACCCGATCGAGATACAGAATTTACTATTGAACTACAACCTGGCACTGCACCAATTTCTATTCCACCGTATCGAATGGCACCAATAGAGCTGAACGAGTTAAAAGTACAGTTGAAGGAATTATTAGACAAAGGATATATACGGCCAAGCGTATCACCATGGGGAGCACCTGTACTCTTTGTTAAAAAGAAGGATGGTACGCTCAGGTTATGTATTGACTATAGACAGTTGAACAAAGTGACGGTGAAAAATAAGTACCCGTTACCTCGAATTGACGATTTGTTTGACCAATTACAAGGGTCTAAGGTCTTTTCAAAGATTGATTTAAGATCGGGGTACCATCAAATAAAGATTGCAAAAGATGATATTCCAAAGACGGCCTTTAGAACAAGATATGGGCATTATGAATTCTTGGTTATGCCGTTTGGACTGACGAATGCCCCTGCAGTCTTTATGGCATTAATGAATGATGTTTTTCGACCCTATTTGGACCAGTTCGTGATTGTCTTCATAGACGATATATTGGTATATTCTAGGTCAAAAGAAGAACATGAACAACATTTAAGAATTGTTCTTCAAACTTTACGAGAAAAGAAACTGTATGCAAAGTTATCAAAATGCGAATTTTGGTTGGATCAAGTGGTATTTTGGGTCACGTGGTATCTGGCGAAGGAATTCAAGTTGACCCTAAGAAAATTGAAGCAGTAATCAAATGGGGAAGTCCTAAGAATGTGGCAGAAGTTCGCAGCTTTCTAGGATTAGCGGGGTATTACAGAAGGTTTGTAGAGAATTTCTCTTTAATAGCCGCTCCAATAACGAAATTATTACGAAAAGGGATAATCTTCAAATGGACTGAAGAGTGTCAGAAGAGTTTTGAAGAATTAAAGAAGCGATTAACAACAGCTCCAGTGTTAACAATTCCATCAGGTACAGATGGATTTGTGATTTATAGTGACGCATCTCATCAAGGATTGGGATGTGTTTTAATGCAACATGGCAAAGTAGTGGCATATGCGTCACGACAGTTAAAACCGTATGAAGTATCCTATCCAACACATGATTTGGAATTAGCGGCAGTAGTGTTCGCATTAAAGATATGGCGACATTACTTATATGGTACGAAATTTCAGATTTTTACCGATCATAAAAGTCTGAAGTATCTGCTGAGTCAGAAAGAATTGAATATGAGAGAAAGGCGATGGATTGAGTTGTTAAAGGATTATGATTGCACTATAGAGTATCATCCAGGAAAAGCAAATGTTGTGGCAGATGCATTAAGTCGAAAATCATATTCGTTATCGAATCTGATCAGTCTAAGGAAGATGAATATGGAAATAGAAGTGAATGATGTAGGTATTGTACGTGCTTCAATGGTGATTCATCCTATTATGTTGGATCGAATAAAGCAAGCTCAGTTTAAGGATGAGAAATTGGCAAGTATTGCAGAAAAAGTAAAACATGGGTTGACGAAGTCGTTTGTCATAAATGAAAACGGTGTTATGACGATCAATAGTCGGTTATGTGTGCCCAATATTGACAACATTCGACAGGAAATAATGGATGAAGCACATACTGCTCCTTATACTATGCATCCGGGCAGTACAAAAATGTATCAAACCATTAAATCTCATTATTGGTGGCCGAGAATGAAGAAAGACGTGGCTGAATATGTTCTAAAATGCTTAACTTGTCAGCAAATTAAAGCCGAACACCAAGCACCTGCGGGTAAATTACATCCGTTACCCATACCAGTTTGGAAATGGGAACGAATAACGATGGATTTTCTCTATGGTCTGCCTCCAACGGCTAAGAAAAATGACGCCGTTTGGGTAATTGTTGATAGACTTACGAAATCGGCACATTTCTTACCATTTAGATGGGGTTCTACATTGGAATATTTGGCGAAAAGATACGTCAATGAAATAGTTCGGCTACATGGAGTACCTATATCTATTGTATCTGATCGAGATCCTAGGTTCACTTCGAGATTTTGGGAAAGTTTACAAGAAGCGCTCGGGACTAAGTTATATTTTAGTACGGCGTTTCACCCGCAGACAGACGGACAATCGAAAGGACAATACAAACTCTAGAGGACATGCTTCGAGCGTGTGTAATCGAATTCAAAGGATCATGGGATGATTATATAGTGTTAATAGAATTCGCCTATAATAATCAATATCACTCAAGTATTGGTATGGCACCATATGAAGCTTTATATGGTCGAAAGTGCCGAAATCCAATATGTTGGGACATAGAAGGTGAACGGGTATTAGAAGGGCCAGATCTGATTCAAGATACAATGGAAAAGATTAAAGTGGTTAAAAGTCGGCTTAAAGCAGCTCAAGATCGACAAAAGAGTTACAGTGATCAACATCGACGGGAAATGGAATATGAAATTGGAGAAAAAGTATTTTTACGAGTATCACCATGGAAAGGTGTTCTAAGATTTGGAAAGAAAGGGAAGCTAAGTCCACGTTATATTGGACCTTATGAAATACTGGAAAGGATTGGACCGTTAGCGTATCGAATAGCGTTACCACCCGAATTGTCGCAAATACATAATGTTTTTCACGTCAGCATGTTGCGACGGTATAGATCGGATCCTTCACATATTTTACAGGATGAACCGGTAAATGTTTCTGAAGATCTTAGTTATGTAGAGGAACCGGCAGAAATTATGGAATATGTCGATAAGCAACTACGGAATAAAACGATTCCGATGGTAAAGATACGATGGAAAAATCACTCAAAGCGTGAAGCTACTTGGGAAACAACGGAAAACATGAAGACACAATATCCATGGCTATTTCCTAACAACGGTACGAAATTTCGAGGTCGAAATTTTTAAAGGGGGGGAGAATTGTCAGGAACCGAAATTTCATATCATAATTTCATGCATTTATATAAATTCATGCATTCATATTTCATTTTAAATATAGATAGAATAAGGTAGAATAAAGTGTTATTGTATTAAGTCCTTAAAGAGATAGAAGGGAATGTTACGGAAGTTAGAAATTTCTAGGGTTTCCTCAGGTTTTGAGAAAATTTATTTATTAATAAATTAGGACGTGCGGTGATGTAGAGTTATGATTCGAGATTTATGAAATTTAATCAGATAGATGTCAAAATGTATTATTCATTTGAAACTCAACTCGATATTTAGTTAAAGATGTCGACACATATTATTTAGGTAGAATGTCGATATGTGTTGAAGTTTGTTTGAAAATGTCGAGATGGGTTTGGAAAATGATCTGAAAAATGTCGAGATGGGTTTGGAAAATGATCTCAAAAATGTCGAGATAAACTTAATAAAGATTTCGAATGTTTCCTTCAAAAATGTCGATATCAATTCACTAAAGATATTCCAAGTTTTCGATATAAAACGTGTACTAAATGACATCAAGGGTTTCGATAGTTATCACTTGGAATGGATCTAATAATAAAATAATTTATACCACTTAGCAATTAGGATAGACACCAAATTACCTAACGTGAGGGGAATGATTTGTCTTCTAATTGTTTGTCCAATTGACTTTTATAATACATAATTATAAGATATTTTCAAGTAAGAACCGGATAGAGAAGATAGGTATCCATTAGTTGTCAATTAAGAAGAAGTAAGAACAAGGAGGAAACGAGAGCTAAAGGAAAGGTAAGAAACTTTTGTTATTTTAGATATGTATATCTGGGTAGTTTAGAGTAATTTTACTTAAAAGAAATAACTTTGTATATGAATGTTTTAGTATTTTAAAGATCAAGTATTGTTAAGGTTTCGTCTAGAGTTGTAAGGTTTTTAACAGATTATGAAGTTTAATGATGTTCTTAAGAATTTTGATTTTTATCGTATGAATTTTAGATGTTTAGGATATAATAGTGTTTCGGTAAGATTTGATTTTTTATATGAGAATTTCGAAAGCAATTGTTGTTTAAAGATTTCGATATTACATTGAATTTTCGACATATGTTATTAGAATGTCGAGTCAAGAAAAATGAAATGTCGAGATTGTTGAAATTTAATTAGTTATGATGTCGAAATAAAACTCGGTATATAATGTCGAGCTATGTTATGATGTTAAGAATACACATGTCGACATTTATTTCAATAATGTCGAGATGCATTTTGAGTTATAATGTCGAGACGCATTAGGAAAATATCGAAAGATGAATTAAATAGGAAATGTCGAATGATGATAATGAATTAGATAAGATGTCGAAAGGAGATATGATGTCGATATGCAAATAAATGTCGATAGGAAAAGATTTGAGTATAAAGATGTATCAAATGTCGAGATTTAAATATTGATTTACATAAAATGTCGAGTCAACAAAGATGAAATGTCGAATTGAATCACATGTCGACATTTAAAAAAAAAAAAATCATAGAATGTCGAGTTGTGAGCTTGAGTGTCATATCGACATTTCATATAGTAAAGAGCTCGATAATATATATATTTTAAAGAGCCGACATATTATGCTTTGAAGATTCGACATCTTCTTAACTAATGAGCTCGAGATTGTTTAATAGCAGATTTCGACATTTTCCCATTCGAGATCTTGAGACAAATAGAGTTCGATATATGATAACTTAAAAATCTCGATATATATATCACCAAATTAATAAAAAAATAAAATACAATCACGCAAAATAAAGCATGCATATCACACACACATGTTATTATATGATTTCATATTTATCAGATAAATATATTTATAGGTCGGGATTCAGAAAGAGGCAAGGACAAAGTCGAGTGAGGCTTTAAGCCATACTGTGAGTATGATATGCAACATGTGTTCTGTTTCTATGTGTTTATGTGAATTAGATGATGGATGATTTTGTGATATATGAATTATTTGAAATTGACGCGAATTATGTGGCCATAATGTGCTAACGTGCGATATGTGCGAATTGATAGTATATGAATTTTATATGTCATATGGGGTGAAATTATAGCATTTCACACTGATAAAATGGAAAGAGAAACCGTTATGACTGCTATGACATCGGACGACTTGATATACAGCTATGGTTTACATCCCTACAAATTGGGGGATTACAGAGTCCTGTACAGGCATACAAAATATATTTACAGTTACAGAGTCCCATGCATGGGCCCCTACGGGGTCAATAGTACGGGTCTAGTAAGGTCATAATGGAAGTATCAGAAATAAATGATTGTATAGATTTTCATTGGTATCTACAGATTATACAAATGAGTATATGGACTATGGTTATGTGATAAATATTCTATGATGGATTACGTGATGGATACGTGAATTAGAATGTTTATAGAAAGGATTATGAATCTATGGAGTTTACAAATGATGGTATATTATTTAGAGATATGTACGGAAGCGAATGAAAGCAAGAAACTTATCTATGTTATAGTTTTATTTTTATTTGTATAATAGAATAACATGTTGCGATCATACTCTGAATAATTGTTTCCACAGTTGCTGTAGATATTTAGCAGGCAACTTAAAGTGCATCTTCATACGAATGCATGGATTCAAGGTTGGCCGGCTACGCTCTCACCTACTCTCCTAAGTTCATCGTGTGCATGTAGTATAAGAATCATTAGTATCTTTCATATGATATATGTGAATATATATATGATATGAGTGAATGTGATGAGAACGATGTACGCCCGTTTATGTATAAAGGTATGATTGTAAAAAGGCGAAAAATTTTACGTGGAAAAATATAGTAGCTGCGCAAATAAAGTAATAGAAAACGGGACGTTACACCCATCATCGAACTCCACGACATACTACTATCCCGCCTTATAGGCCTTCCCACCCGAACACCTAAAGAAGAATCACTCTACAAGCGTCTTGTGGATCACCGTGAGCCACCTACTCAGTCCTATCGAGGCCAAAGCTCCCGCACATGACGTCGACATGACGATCCAGACGATCAGGACCGTCATGAGGGGGAGAAACAACCTAGGACATCATCATGTGGCCAAGGTGAATGTCAAGAACAAGGTTCGATCGCAACGCAGACAAGCGCTGGAGCCGGTGAAACCTCACAACCTACTAGCCAAACAACCACCAACACGCATCGCATCATATTCTAACCCAAATCGACCAACCAACCCTTCAGCTAAGGACGCCTACTCAGCACCACCACAGACCTTCACAAGCCCCTTGTTCCAGAAGAAGAAGCAAGTGCAGCAATGCTCGTGGCCCTGGCAGCCACTCAGGCCACTCCCTCGACCGCTCCAGAGCATTCGGGACCATCTGGACATGCCGTCAACCCACACGAGTTCCTCGACCGATATATATTCGAAGGACATTAGATGACCCATACCATGCCCGATGAGATTCAGAGACAACGACTCAAGGACGTTCGACATTTCCTTCAAGCAGCTTCAGTGGACCATGAACAGATTCCCCAAGGGCTTCCAAAGCTTATTGCGCAACGAGCGGATTCCCCTACAAGACAAATGCCAAGAATCGTTTGAATCGACACGCCGTGGGAGAATCTTCAAATTGATATCCCACTCCTTGAGGAAGTTCGTGAACACATATGGAGGTCACCAAATAAAATTAAAAAGTTGAACGAGTTCGACCTCAGAGGGATTTCTCACTAGGAACAGCAAAAGAGAATGACTTATCTCTGGATGCTAACCCACCTTGGACCAGATGTGAGGCTGGGGATGACCAAAGGACAAGCAAAGAGTCATTATAAGAGTCTATCCCCAATATGCCAGCTTCTAAGTGTCTTCTGTGCTAAAGGATGTCTTCCAACACCTTACTATGTCATCAAGCGAGTAGACAGAACTCGAGAAGAACTAAGCAAGAGTGACCTACCGTACCTCCCTGCCGAGGACGTGTATCGTCTCTACCAACTATACATAGAGAAGTACACGGGTTCTTAAAACATGAAGGACTCGATGAATTTTTACCGGTTCGTGGTGTGACAAGTCAAGTACTTCGCCGCTCATGACCTTCAGATGGCTCTGGATAGCAACATGAAGAACGTTAACAGGACCGCAACCAAGGACCTGAGATCGAAGAGCTACCCAACAACCACGTGCACATTAGCTCAGTCATAGGGGATCACTTATCACAATCCGATCGCAAAAGAATACTAGGTTGATGTTGAAGACTGAGGTTCACAAGTTTTGTATGGGACGCACGCTCCAGGTCATCAGGCAGAACATAGAGAAAAGGTTGGAAGAGATCAACAGAGAGACGATGTTGAAGCTTCATAGGTTCGTGAGAGAACAACCGCTACGGAACTTCGAGCATGCGTTGGGCTTACGCAGGTCGTACTATGACCGACGGGGATAGATGGTGCGGAATAGCGATCAAGCACAAAGGGGGAGAATGTAGAATACTACTTGTAATTGTGCTTTGATTTTAATTATCTGCCTTTGTAATTAGGGGCTTTTCTTGTATTTATCCTTAGATCAGGACTTATATGTTATTTATACCAAGTTTGTTTGGTATAAATACATTTTTAACATTATGCTTAATAGAAGATGTTAGAATATTGATCCCGAAATGCTTGCAATCGGATTTCTAGCGAGAGAAATAACAAAATCTTCATCTCACTAGGCAAATCTCTCTTAAGGTTTCAAAAGAGTTTCTCAATCGAGCTTAGATTTTGCATAATTCTAATCGATTAACTAAGGATTCAAGTCTAGGATCTCAGAGTTGACAAATTAGGACCTAACAGAGGCCTACTTTTAGACCCCTAACTTTGGGAATGACGTGATCGTGCGTCACCTTCAGCTAAGAACGCACGTGCCACGTATATGGGGGCGTTTGCCTGGGGGAACGCCCCGCTTGGCCAGGGTTTGGCCAAGTCTTGCAAGGAACACAGCCCGCACAGCACACTGCGCGCGGGCACAGCAGGCCAGCACGCGCAGCAGAACTCATTGGCTCGGCCATGATGGGCGCGGCCTGATGTGCGCGGGGCGCGCAAGGCACTCGACATCAGCGCCCGTAGAGTAGGCACGCCCGCGGCACACAGGCACAAAATTGGCGTGAACGCACGCGGCGCGCACGGCATTCCGGCAGACATGTGCTGGACTTATCGCAACGTGCGGGATGCGCGCGCCAAGGCTATGATGTGCGGAACATTTTGGCGTTGGGTTGGTGCAACACCTAAGCATGCATGCGACATTCTTGGGCAAGTTCCAAGATGGCTCGGACGGCCTGGCCCGGCGAGCAGCTGCGGTAGTTTTCAGGGCGGTTTGACCAAGCCTGGCAACACGTCACGAGGGCGGTTTGGCCTGGCTTGGCGAGCAGTTTTTAGGGTAGTTCCAAGACTTAGCCTGGCCGAAAACTTCCCTAAGCCAGCAAGCAAGAAACTGCATGACGGCCTGGCAGTTTCAGTCTGAACTGGAACCTCCCCGGAGTAGTTCCAGTCCGTTTGATCTTAGCCAACTGAAGGCTTGATTGAAGTCTTTAAATAGCTTATTGTCACTCAAATGAAAAGTAAAGCAGGTTCACTTAGCACAAAAACACGAGAGGTCTGTGAGGAAAAGAATTCAAGTTAACGAATTAATTGAAGAGCTGACTAACTTGGACAAGAACTAGTTAGATCGCACGGACCTCAAACACTTAGAAAATATTCTAAGTCAATTTGAGAGGGGCGTGACATTTGGTGTCAGAGTGTTGGGTTTGCTTTGATCTCAACCTTGAGATGTCAGATAATCAATACACGATGTTGCGAAGTCGAGTTTCCGAGTTGGAACGGAAACGGCCCATGCTGTACGATCTTATTTCGCCACCACCAGGGGAACTGTGGAGGGCGTCTTCCACAGAATGCTGGCTTTGGAAGAGGTGTCGCAAGCCTCCAACACCCAAGTTGAAAGGATGTGCGAGAAGTTGCGATTTCTAAGGTAGGCAGTCGTGAATATTCCAAGAGGGACAAACCAGATAAAGGCACGAGAGCCTAGGTGTTTCTTTGGGTTGAGAGACGCTATGTTGATGGAAAACTTCCTTTGGAACACAGACCTACTTTCGGGCTGGCTGAGTGCCTGGCGCCGAAACGGAGACGGTCGCAAGTTCGTATCGTGAGGGAGATGCGAAACGCTAGTGGCGGGCAACACTCTCGGGTGATGTTGCAGCAAACCGAGACGAGATCGAAACGGCGATGCCTAGAAGAAGGAATTGAATGATCAATTCCTCCCTGGCAACACCTCATGGATTGTAAGGGAGTCCTTGCAAAAATTGAAGCACACAGAGACCATAAGGGCATACATGACGGAGTTTCACTCGCTAATTTGGACATACGGGAAATGTCCAAGGAGGACAAGTTGTTCAATTTCATGTCGAGATTGCAATCGTGGGCGCGGACGGAACTGCGTCGGCAAGGCGTCCAGGATGTGAATGCTGCGACGGCTGCGGCAGAACGCTTGGTGGACTTTCAAAAGGTTACTGAGCATGAGGCGGAACACTAAATGTAACGTCCCATTTTTTATTATTATTTGCGCAGTTACTACATTTTTCACATAATTTTTTTTTTGCCTTTTCACAACATGCATTTATACATAAACGGGAGCGTACATCTGGTCTAGTCATTTCCATGCATATCATACATATATGCAATATCCTATTTATTTTACAACTCACAAAAGTCGCTAGCATTTGATATACTACATGCACACGATGAACATGGGGGAGTAGGTGAGAGCGTAGCCGGCCAACCTTGAATCCATGCTTTCGTAGGAAGATGCACTCTAAGTTGCCTGCTAGATATCTACAGTAGCTGTGGAAACAAATATTCAGAGTATGATTGCAACATGTTATTCCATTTCGATATAAAATAACTTAACCCATAACAAATAATTAATTTCTTCCTTTCATTGCTTCCATAGACATTTCTATAGAATATACCATCGTTCGTAGAATCCGTAGATCCATAACACGTGTGCTGTTGATAATGGAATTTATATCATATTTTATACCCTGTAAAAACGTAATATCGGTTGTTGTTTATTTGAATTTTCTTCGAATATCATACGCATACGTGTATGTTTGATTTTTAATGGATATTGGGAGAAAGAATTACAACCGAGAATATTCGGGCTTGAATTAATTTGAAGAACCAGCAAAACTCGGCCCATCAATTCCTAATCAAAAGCCCATCAAACCAGGCCCATAAAAGAGCCCAAAGGAAAGTGCCCAAGCCTATACTACAAGGATAGAATAGATACAAAAATGCACACGTACTCATACACGCACCATTGACTAAAGAGAGACACACAAGCATGCCGCACGCAAAAGATGAAGAAAATCAAAAGCTCACGGCTCAAGGAAGAAAGGACGATCTTATGCCGTTCCTGAGCAGAAAAATAAGTATTTTTGTCTCCCCTCAACCATCTATAAATAGGAAGGATCAACGTGCAAGTAAGGGAGGAGGACGAGAGCCATATACACGCTGAAACATCCCTCAAAGCTCACGTTCGAGGCCACCTGAAGCAATATTTGGTAGAACAACGACCGCGGAGGAACCTAGCTCGCTGCTCTTGGTGCTGCTCGGGGCTGAAATTTGATCACAAAGGAACTTCGACGAAGCTCTCAGCTCCCAAGGAAGGCCCCTGCTGACCAGCTCTAACTCAAGGAACAAGTAAGCGAGGCAGCCGTGTGTGGGCAAGATTGGGCTGCGTGAGTGCTAGGAGATAGCAAAGGGACAGCAACGTGATTATCGTGTGGATTCGCAACTCGCCCACCACCTGTTCGACAAAAATCCTCAACGAAGGATCAACCACTTAGGCGATATCCAGGGAGGAAATTATGAATTTCTCGTTGTTATTTATGCTTCTTGTCGTGTTGATGTGTCGTATGAGTAGCTAATTTCGTAGTATTTGAGATAAAGATGAACCCTAGCGACATCGTATGCATGTTTTAAGTATTATTGTGTTTGGCTATTGTTTGACTCGGTTACGATATATGCTATTATTTTGATTATGTCTAATGTGGTCGAAATAATTGTTGGGAAATCGATCGCTACGCTTGAGAGAGGGGCGACGATTGGACCACTCGTAAACGAGCGGAATAAACTCATCGCTAGAGATAGGTTGAACTACCCCGCCGGATTAGAGTCAAATCTAATAGCGGGATTCATTGTGTTTTTATGCGGTATGCGATTAAGTAAGTTAGGGAAGTTTGCCCGGCTATTTAAGACGTAGGTTAGTTGTTACGAGTCGAAGCGAGTAAGCGCAGTTTCGCCCAATAGTAGAAACTCGTATACATACCATGAATCCTCACGGTCTAATAATTAGCTAAAATGTATAGCTTGTTTGTCGTGTTGGGGTGGGCCCGATTAATCGACGCCGGCCCCCGAACAGCGCAACGTGGCTATAGCGGAAGCGCGGTTTGTACCGAGCGGCGTAGGGTGGCGAATTTTCGATTTTTAATATCTAAATTCAACCTTACACCATTCAGCTTCTCCTGAGAGTCTGAGATACTTCTCTAAGCCTCGGGAGATCGCGGTTAATTCGAATTATCAAAATTCGAATTTATTTCCAATTTATTTAAATTAATAATTTCGATCCAAATTAATCGAATAAAGCGGCAACCAGATGTTTTTCGATTATTTGGAGACCGAAATGATTATTGATCAATACCAAACTTTCCAGAATAATTCTACACTTCCTAACGTTCACAACGATAGGTCTTTCGAATTATTCCGACATCGTTTGATATTTTTCTCAAAATCAAATCTGTGGTTCGAAATCATTAATTCGAGTAAAACGGCAGTCTGCCGTCTTTTAATTATTTGACAACTGAAACGATTTCCGATCGACACCAAATTTTCCAGAATAATTCTACACTTCCCGACGTTTCCAACGAGGGGTCTTGAGAATTATTCCGATACCGTTTGGTATTTTTCGTAAATCAAATCATTAAGGTTCGAGGTATACCTTCGATGAACGAGATTTCTTCTGTCGTCGCTTCGGATGGACGTGGCTACACCTCGTCTGGATCCCGGGGCTTCCGGGCTAGATCGTCACGCCGGTATGACTTTGAACAAACCTCCGAGACTGCTCCCGATGGCTAGCGCAGTTCAGTTCGGGCGTTGGGTTCGTCGAACGATCCCGTCGGTTCAACGTGGCTTGAGAAGTTCTACACTTCAACTTTATTTTTCTTTAGATCTATGTTATAGTAAGAAAAATACCAAGTCCCCTCTTTAACATTAGCAACTCACGTTGCTTTATGTATCATTAATTTTTATTTTTTTTTTTTTAATTGAGACACTTGTTATAACAAGTGTCATATTAAATAATAAAAAAAAAATATTATCATACTATCTACACATCCCAACGTGGATGTGTAGAATTTTCATTTTTTTTTTTTTATTTATTTTGATAAATTTCCTTTTGGCCCTTGAGGTTTCTAAATTCTCAATTTAGTCCCTCAATTTTAAATAATAAAATAATTAAATCCAATCTAATTATTTTAATTATAATTGAGCCCACTTAGTTAATTAATTAAGCACTTAAGACAATCTCAAGTCCTAATTATTTCCGTGACTGTCACTGGAATTTAACTAAGTCGTCGACACCTCGTATCAACTTTGCCACTACCTCAACGAATCTTATTCGTTAGGTTCCACAGAAAAGCCCGCCGTTTTCGTTCAAGTTCATTACCATTTTTAAGCGCGACTCTCTAGGTCCGTCTCAACTGGCATGGGAGGAATCCACGAGTCCCGGCATTCGCCTAGCCTATCCCGCGGTACCGGACAGATCCCAGTTGAGAACGAATTTTGATCTAATCGAAATTCGGGCGAACCGACTATAGTGTATACATTTAAATACTTCTTACGCCTTTCACTTGCGTCCCGGTTAGGTGAGAGCCATGCAAATGTCAAACTCACTAACCTAACACTATGTTATAATCGAGACCGAACCGATTATTTAAACTCCGCTCCGTATCTAATACAAGCAAATTTTCCAAGCTTCGGCCGAAGGCTTTATAATCGTCGCTCTCCGATTACCTCATAGGACACTAACCTATACGAATATAGGCAGTGAATCCCGATAGCAGTCAAAACCCGGCAATCACCTCCGTAAAGTCGGTTGCGTTTCGTCGCTGACCCGTGTCTCATTTATGAACACTTGCGAGCCTAGCCAACTTGCGACAAACCGAAATCGCGAAAGCAAATCCGTCAATGACCCTATCGGTCTGAGGCTGCTATAGTCATTCGTTCAATCATTGACAACATCCTAGCCATGTGATTGAGACGAATACGAGCCGAATGTCCAAATACGCAATCTCTCCGATCACCATATCTCCATCACGACCCACAACCTCTCAGGTAATCGGTGACACTACCGATACTATGTGGTCGTCAATGGATAAGTCATATTCGGATATCTAGTCACCCACCTAGAATCCTTAGACTTACGGACTTTTTATTTAATGTTGAGATTAAGGACCGTCCGGTGTCTCCTCTCTCGTCCCACGAGAATCAGACGTCCAACTCAAACATTTGGGTATTATTTATTTATCGCACTACCGGATACCAAGTAGACTTTAAATTCGATAAATAAATAATAATGCCTTTATTATAATGAAAATATATATTCATTAATTTATTTGACGGTATATACAATAAACCTGTCTTACAACCTATACATCATCATGCACCCTATACTATTCCTAGTCCTCGTATGGCATTCCGAGGGCACACTCCCTAACAACCTCCCACTTGCACTCGAATGCCATGCGATGCACCTAATGCCAGTCGCAATGGTATCGTAGCCCCATCTTGTCCAGATGCTGTTCCATAACTGCTTGGGACAAGGGCTTAGTGAGCGGGTCCGCCACGTTTTCTGCGGTGGCGATTTTCTGCACGGCGACCATCCCGTTTTCAACGAACTCACGTAATACGTGATATTTTCTCTCAATATGTTTGGACTTGCTATGAGATCGTGGTTCCTTTGCTTGTGCGACTGCACCGCTATTATCACACCAAAGTGTAAGCGGTCTGTCAACAACTGGTACCACAGTAAGTTCCTCCAAAAACTTTTTCATCCAAACAGCTTCTTTAGCTGCCTCTGAGGCTGCTATGTATTCTGCCTCGCACGTGGAATCGGCAGTTGTGCTTTGCTTGGAGCTTCTCCAAGACACTGCCCCACCGTTGAGCACGAATACAAAACCTGAAGTAGATTTTCGGTCATCCACGTCCGACTGGAAGTCCGAATCGGTATAACCAACTACTTCTAGTCCCGCTCCTCCATAAACCAGCGTTAAGTCTTTAGTCCGTCTAAGGTATTTAAAGATATTCTTAACAGCTGTCCAATGTTCTTCCCCTGGGTTTGCCTGAAACCGACTAACCACGCTCACAGCGTAGGCAATGTCCGGTCGTGTACACAACATCGCGTACATCAGACTACCCACTGCAGACGCATACGGTATCCCACTCATCCGTCGTCTGTCTTCCTCACTTTGAGGTGACATTGACTTTGACAAATGGATCCCATGTCGCATTGGTAAGAACCCTCTCTTAGAGTCATCCATTCTGAATTTCTTCAGGATTTTCTCTAAGTAAAGGGCCTGAGATAAGCCGATCGTATGGTTCGCTCGATCCCTGAACAAGCGAATACCTAGTATATACGTCGCTTCTCCCAGATCTTTCATGGAGAATTCGGTTGAAAGCCATGCTTTCACCGATGAGAGCATCCCAATGTCGTTTCCTATCAAAAGGATATCATCCACGTACAATACAAGGAACGACACCATACTCCCACTGCTCTTTCTGTAGACACATGGCTCATCTACGTTTTTTATGAATCCAAAGTTCCGAACTGCTTCATCAAAACGTAGATTCCAGCTGCGAGAGGCCTGTTTCAGTCCGTAAATTGACCGATTCAGTTTGCACACTTTGTGAGTATCTGCATGCGACTCAAAACCTTTTGGCTGCTCCATATAGATTTCCTCCTTGAGGAATCCATTAAGGAACGCCGTTTTAACGTCCATTTGCCAAATCTCATAATCATAGTGCGCAGCTATTGCGAGCATTATTCGGATGGACTTGATCATGGCTACAGGTGAGAAAGTCTCCTCATAGTCAACTCCCTCTTTTTGGTTATAGCCCTTGGCAACCAACCTGGCCTTGTACGTCTCAACTTGTCCGTCAGATCCAATCTTCCTCTTGTAAATCCATTTACAACCGATTGGTCTAAAACCACTCGGTAGGTCTACAAGAGTCCAGACTTTGTTGGAGTACATTGAGTCCATCTCAGCTCGCATAGCCTCAATCCATCTCGCTGAGTCAACATCGGATATAGCTTGATCGAAAGTAGCGGGATCTTCTCTTAGAAGTCCCCTAGTCACAACATAACCTTGTTTGACATGTGACATGCCATACCGCTGTGGTTGGCGAGGCACCCTTTCAGATCGTCGCATGACTGGTTCGCTCAGACCATCCGAATCTTGTGTGGGCGTTTCGGTCATCTGCTCCTCGAGAGTGACCTCACGGCCAATGCCAAAATCTCGAATGAACTCTTCCTCGAGAAAATGTGCATGTAGGCCAACAACGATCCTTTGATCATCGGGAAAATAGAATAGGTACCCCATAGAGTCTTCAGGGTAACCTATGAAACGTCCTTTTACAGACCTAGACTCCAATTTATCGGTTTTTAGCTTTTTCACATAGGCGGGGCAACCCCAAATCCTAATATGTGATAAGCTTGGTAAACGACCAGTCCATATCTCATACGGAATGCCGTTAATAGACTTCGAGGGACACCGGTTAATTGTATACGCTGCTGTCAAAAGCGCGTATCCCCATAATGACATTGGTAAATCTGTATAGCTTAACATAGAACGAACCATATCTAATAAAGTTCGGTTTCTACGTTCGGCCACGCCATTCAATTGTGGCGTACCGGGCGGAGTCATCTGTGATATTATACCATTCTCCTTTAAGAACTGGTCAAACTCGACGCTCATGTACTCGCCACCTCGATCCGATCGAATGACTTTAATGACTTTCGAAGTTTGGTTTTCCACCAACGCCTTATATTCCTTGAACCTTTCAAGAGCATCAGCTTTATACCTCATCAGATACACTAGTCCGTAACGACTGTGATCATCCGTAAAGGTAATAAAATAGTGGAAGTCACCTCGAGCTTTCACATTGAAAGGCCCGCAAACATCTGTGTGAATTAAACCGAGAATTTCCGTGGCTCTATTAAAAGTCCCGGTGAAGGGTGATCGGGTCATTTTACCTTTGAGGCATGACTCACAAGTCGGATAGGGATCTGATCCCAACGGTGTCAATATCCCGTTTTCTCCAACTCGTGTATCTTGCGTTCTCCAGTATGACCTAATCGAAGATGCCACAAGTATCTCGCGTTTATTCCCGACTTTCGTTTATTTGTGACAGTATTCACAGATATATCGTCCTGGGTATTTAAATAGTACAAACCATTTATTAGTGTTGCGCTGCCAACATTTTTATTTCTATACATAATGTGGCATGTATTATTATTAAAACTAAATACATAACCGTTTCTGCTCAAAACAGGAACGGAGACGATGTTCTTAAATCCCCTCGGGAGTACAAGACAATCGTACAAACGCAACACATGCCCAGAATATAATACAAGAGATCTTGATCCGACGTGGCTTGCCGAGATACTATCCCCGCTTCCCACTCTGACCTCGATCTCACGCTCCCCAAGCTCTCTACTTGGTCCCAGACCCTGCGTGGAAACACAAATGTGAGTACTAGCCCCCGAATCCAATATCCAGGAAGTAGAGTATACAGATGAAGAACAAACTGTTTCTAAAACATTAAGTTCCATACCTGACGCAGCCTGCTCACCCTTGAGCTTCGGACAGTCACGCTTCCAGTGGCCCAGCACACCGCAATGCAGACACCTATCCGTCGGCTTTACACCGGTTTGTTTCGATTTCCCAGAAGATAGTTTCTTCTTGGAAACCTTCCTGTTGGCTTGAGCTTGTTGCCCTTCTTCTTTTTGCCTTTCTGGGGCTTTGAAGAAGTGGCGACAAGTGCAGTCTGCTTTGCCCTCTTCATCTGACCTTGCGCCGTTGCTAACTGATTCATCAGATCAGGAAGCAATAGCGTCATGCCGTTCAGATGATAGTTCACAATGAATGCATTGAAGGACGGAGGCAGGGACTGCAAGATGAGATCATTTTGTAATTCCCGATCAAATCGAAAATTGAGAGTTTCCAACCTCTCGATCATGGTGATCATGTTCATAACATGCTCGCCAACATTCTCACCCTCAGACATCCTCGATCGGAAGAGCTGCGACGAAGTCGCATAGCGAGCTGTCCTAGACGTCTCACCGTAAAGCTCTTTCAAATGTTGAACCATCACCCGAGCATCAGCCATATTTTCATGGCTACGCTGCAGTGCGTTACTCATCGATCCGAGGACATGAGCCTTTACGAGCTTCTCGTCACGCAGTCGCTTGTCATAAACGGCACGAGCCTGCTCGGATGCCCGCGCCCCTGGGGCCGGTGGCATTTCGGAGTCAAGGATATAAACTAGGTTCTCAATCTCGAGGAAAATCCTCAAGTTGCGAAGCCAGTCAGAATAGTTTGGCCCAGTCAACCTATTCTCCTTGAGCAGTACATTTAAAGCGGTCGACATAATTTCAAAAAGAGAGAAAATGCTGCAGAAAAATAAAAGGCATATTAAGTCGATTGTATAGGTTATCAAACGCGAACAAGGACTTTTTATTCCGTTTGACTCCCACTATCTTTTCATAAACTCCATTCTCCCTACGGATGTTTTGGAAGTTTCGTTGATAACTTCGATAGTGGAGTTGATGTCCCCGTGGACGGGTGCAAACCTCAACCTCTGTCGTTTTATTGGTTTGCAGCGGCCCACGAAGTCGTGCTCCGCACGAATCCGACCTTGTCGAATGTCTCAACTATCTTTGTCTCAGTCAGGGACCCCCGCTGGCAAACCCGGAACAAGGCGGTATGACTGTCTAAGTGCGACCTATCAACGTTGCTCAAAACCGCACACTTGAACCGTACGTCTTACCGCACAGTGTGGTCTTGGCGAGCGGCACAAATACACCCGAGCAAGCCGAAACAAAAGCAAATGCAAGGCGCCGGCATACCCGAAACCAAACCTTGCATTTAGGTTTTGTAACAACTAGGCCCGAGCTTGATAGAAGACAGGGCATCCAATCCCTTTACTCACTTAGTATTCGTACGGGAGATTTTTATAACTCATAGCATATTAAAATTAAGCACGAGCACGTAAATGCGATAAATAAATTCCTAACCCTAGGAAAGCAATTTAAATGGACAAATATGCGGGCTACTTCTAGACTGGTCCTATTACATGAGTCGTAAAACGACCGGGGTCTTCGATCTTCAAACGTCGATCATCGTCATGATGGTCATCAAACCCTCCAATCTCGCCTTGCATCGAATGGCCGTCATTTATCTAACTTTTCTAATAAAGCGATAAATACAACACGGGGGGAATTATTTCCCAAACAACCCGTAATCCATGTACATACCGGGGGGCGGCAAACGACCCTTAAACAAATAACCCGGTTGAACCTAAGCCCGCATAAATGTCCCACATAAACATGCAACACAGAATTTTTAACGTCGGGTGTCCAACCGACATCACGAGCGACGATAGTCTCCAAACTACGTCGACCGTTCGTTCGCCACATCGGCTTTCGAGGCCTTCGGTCGAAACATACATGAGCCTTGGCTCTGATACCACTGTTGGGGTGGGCCCGATTAATCGACGCCGGCCCCCGAACAGCGCAACGTGGCTATAGCGGAAGCGCGGTTTGTACCGAGCGGCGTAGGGTGGCGAATTTTCGATTTTTAATATCTAAATTCAACCTTACACCATTCAGCTTCTCCTGAGAGTCTGAGATACTTCTCTAAGCCTCGGGAGATCGCGGTTAATTCGAATTATCAAAATTCGAATTTATTTCCAATTTATTTAAATTAATAATTTCGATCCAAATTAATCGAATAAAGCGGCAACCAGATGTTTTTCGATTATTTGGAGACCGAAATGATTATTGATCAATACCAAACTTTCCAGAATAATTCTACACTTCCTAACGTTCACAACGATAGGTCTTTCGAATTATTCCGACATCGTTTGATATTTTTCTCAAAATCAAATCTGTGGTTCGAAATCATTAATTCGAGTAAAACGGCAGTCTGCCGTCTTTTAATTATTTGACAACTGAAACGATTTCCGATCGACACCAAATTTTCCAGAATAATTCTACACTTCCCGACGTTTCCAACGAGGGGTCTTGAGAATTATTCCGATACCGTTTGGTATTTTTCGTAAATCAAATCATTAAGGTTCGAGGTATACCTTCGATGAACGAGATTTCTTCTGTCGTCGCTTCGGATGGACGTGGCTACACCTCGTCTGGATCCCGGGGCTTCCGGGCTAGATCGTCACGCCGGTATGACTTTGAACAAACCTCCGAGACTGCTCCCGATGGCTAGCGCAGTTCAGTTCGGGCGTTGGGTTCGTCGAACGATCCCGTCGGTTCAACGTGGCTTGAGAAGTTCTACACTTCAACTTTATTTTTCTTTAGATCTATGTTATAGTAAGAAAAATACCAAGTCCCCTCTTTAACATTAGCAACTCACGTTGCTTTATGTATCATTAATTTTTTATTTTTTTTTTTTTAATTGAGACACTTGTTATAACAAGTGTCATATTAAATAATAAAAAAAAAAATATTATCATACTATCTACACATCCCAACGTGGATGTGTAGAATTTTCATTTTTTTTTTTTTATTTATTTTGATAAATTTCCTTTTGGCCCTTGAGGTTTCTAAATTCTCAATTTAGTCCCTCAATTTTAAATAATAAAATAATTAAATCCAATCTAATTATTTTAATTATAATTGAGCCCACTTAGTTAATTAATTAAGCACTTAAGACAATCTCAAGTCCTAATTATTTCCGTGACTGTCACTGGAATTTAACTAAGTCGTCGACACCTCGTATCAACTTTGCCACTACCTCAACGAATCTTATTCGTTAGGTTCCACAGAAAAGCCCGCCGTTTTCGTTCAAGTTCATTACCATTTTTAAGCGCGACTCTCTAGGTCCGTCTCAACTGGCATGGGAGGAATCCACGAGTCCCGGCATTCGCCTAGCCTATCCCGCGGTACCGGACAGATCCCAGTTGAGAACGAATTTTGATCTAATCGAAATTCGGGCGAACCGACTATAGTGTATACATTTAAATACTTCTTACGCCTTTCACTTGCGTCCCGGTTAGGTGAGAGCCATGCAAATGTCAAACTCACTAACCTAACACTATGTTATAATCGAGACCGAACCGATTATTTAAACTCCGCTCCGTATCTAATACAAGCAAATTTTCCAAGCTTCGGCCGAAGGCTTTATAATCGTCGCTCTCCGATTACCTCATAGGACATTAACCTATACGAATATAGGCAGTGAATCCCGATAGCAGTCAAAACCCGGCAATCACCTCCGTAAAGTCGGTTGCGTTTCGTCGCTGACCCGTGTCTCATTTATGAACACTTGCGAGCCTAGCCAACTTGCGACAAACCGAAATCGCGAAAGCAAATCCGTCAATGACCCTATCGGTCTGAGGCTGCTATAGTCATTCGTTCAATCATTGACAACATCCTAGCCATGTGATTGAGACGAATACGAGCCGAATGTCCAAATACGCAATCTCTCCGATCACCATATCTCCATCACGACCCACAACCTCTCAGGTAATCGGTGACACTACCGATACTATGTGGTCGTCAATGGATAAGTCATATTCGGATATCTAGTCACCCACCTAGAATCCTTAGACTTACGGACTTTTTATTTAATGTTGAGATTAAGGAACTCATTGGCTCGGCCATGATGGGCGCGGCCTGATGTGCGCGGGGCGCGCAAGGCACTCGACATCAGCGCCCGTAGAGTAGGCACGCCCGCGGCACACAGGCACAAAATTGGCGTGAACGCACGCGGCGCGCACGGCATTCCGGCAGACATGTGCTGGACTTATCGCAACGTGCGGGATGCGCGCGCCAAGGCTATGATGTGCGGAACATTTTGGCGTTGGGTTGGTGCAACACCTAAGCATGCATGCGACATTCTTGGGCAAGTTCCAAGATGGCTCGGACGGCCTGGCCCGGCGAGCAGCTGCGGTAGTTTTCAGGGCGGTTTGACCAAGCCTGGCAACACGTCACGAGGGCGGTTTGGCCTGGCTTGGCGAGCAGTTTTTAGGGTAGTTCCAAGACTTAGCCTGGCCGAAAACTTCCCTAAGCCAGCAAGCAAGAAACTGCATGACGGCCTGGCAGTTTCAGTCTGAACTGGAACCTCCCCGGAGTAGTTCCAGTCCGTTTGATCTTAGCCAACTGAAGGCTTGATTGAAGTCTTTAAATAGCTTATTGTCACTCAAATGAAAAGTAAAGCAGGTTCACTTAGCACAAAAACACGAGAGGTCTGTGAGGAAAAGAATTCAAGTTAACGAATTAATTGAAGAGCTGACTAACTTGGACAAGAACTAGTTAGATCGCACGGACCTCAAACACTTAGAAAATATTCTAAGTCAATTTGAGAGGGGCGTGACATTTGGTGTCAGAGTGTTGGGTTTGCTTTGATCTCAACCTTGAGATGTCAGATAATCAATACACGATGTTGCGAAGTCGAGTTTCCGAGTTGGAACGGAAACGGCCCATGCTGTACGATCTTATTTCGCCACCACCAGGGGAACTGTGGAGGGCGTCTTCCACAGAATGCTGGCTTTGGAAGAGGTGTCGCAAGCCTCCAACACCCAAGTTGAAAGGATGTGCGAGAAGTTGCGATTTCTAAGGTAGGCAGTCGTGAATATTCCAAGAGGGACAAACCAGATAAAGGCACGAGAGCCTAGGTGTTTCTTTGGGTTGAGAGACGCTATGTTGATGGAAAACTTCCTTTGGAACACAGACCTACTTTCGGGCTGGCTGAGTGCCTGGCGCCGAAACGGAGACGGTCGCAAGTTCGTATCGTGAGGGAGATGCGAAACGCTAGTGGCGGGCAACACTCTCGGGTGATGTTGCAGCAAACCGAGACGAGATCGAAACGGCGATGCCTAGAAGAAGGAATTGAATGATCAATTCCTCCCTGGCAACACCTCATGGATTGTAAGGGAGTCCTTGCAAAAATTGAAGCACACAGAGACCATAAGGGCATACATGACGGAGTTTCACTCGCTAATTTGGACATACGGGAAATGTCCAAGGAGGACAAGTTGTTCAATTTCATGTCGAGATTGCAATCGTGGGCGCGGACGGAACTGCGTCGGCAAGGCGTCCAGGATGTGAATGCTGCGACGGCTGCGGCAGAACGCTTGGTGGACTTTCAAAAGGTTACTGAGCATGAGGCGGAACACTAAATGTAACGTCCCATTTTTTATTATTATTTGCGCAGTTACTACATTTTTCACATAATTTTTTTTTTGCCTTTTCACAACATGCATTTATACATAAACGGGAGCGTACATCTGGTCTAGTCATTTCCATGCATATCATACATATATGCAATATCCTATTTATTTTACAACTCACAAAAGTCGCTAGCATTTGATATACTACATGCACACGATGAACATGGGGGAGTAGGTGAGAGCGTAGCCGGCCAACCTTGAATCCATGCTTTCGTAGGAAGATGCACTCTAAGTTGCCTGCTAGATATCTACAGTAGCTGTGGAAACAAATATTCAGAGTATGATTGCAACATGTTATTCCATTTCGATATAAAATAACTTAACCCATAACAAATAATTAATTTCTTCCTTTCATTGCTTCCATAGACATTTCTATAGAATATACCATCGTTCGTAGAATCCGTAGATCCATAACACGTGTGCTGTTGATAATGGAATTTATATCATATTTTATACCCTGTAAAAACGTAATATCGGTTGTTGTTTATTTGAATTTTCTTCGAATATCATACGCATACGTGTATGTTTGATTTTTAATGGATATTGGGAGAAAGAATTACAACCGAGAATATTCGGGCTTGAATTAATTTGAAGAACCAGCAAAACTCGGCCCATCAATTCCTAATCAAAAGCCCATCAAACCAGGCCCATAAAAGAGCCCAAAGGAAAGTGCCCAAGCCTATACTACAAGGATAGAATAGATACAAAAATGCACACGTACTCATACACGCACCATTGACTAAAGAGAGACACACAAGCATGCCGCACGCAAAAGATGAAGAAAATCAAAAGCTCACGGCTCAAGGAAGAAAGGACGATCTTATGCCGTTCCTGAGCAGAAAAATAAGTATTTTTGTCTCCCCTCAACCATCTATAAATAGGAAGGATCAACGTGCAAGTAAGGGAGGAGGACGAGAGCCATATACACGCTGAAACATCCCTCAAAGCTCACGTTCGAGGCCACCTGAAGCAATATTTGGTAGAACAACGACCGCGGAGGAACCTAGCTCGCTGCTCTTGGTGCTGCTCGGGGCTGAAATTTGATCACAAAGGAACTTCGACGAAGCTCTCAGCTCCCAAGGAAGGCCCCTGCTGACCAGCTCTAACTCAAGGAACAAGTAAGCGAGGCAGCCGTGTGTGGGCAAGATTGGGCTGCGTGAGTGCTAGGAGATAGCAAAGGGACAGCAACGTGATTATCGTGTGGATTCGCAACTCGCCCACCACCTGTTCGACAAAAATCCTCAACGAAGGATCAACCACTTAGGCGATATCCAGGGAGGAAATTATGAATTTCTCGTTGTTATTTATGCTTCTTGTCGTGTTGATGTGTCGTATGAGTAGCTAATTTCGTAGTATTTGAGATAAAGATGAACCCTAGCGACATCGTATGCATGTTTTAAGTATTATTGTGTTTGGCTATTGTTTGACTCGGTTACGATATATGCTATTATTTTGATTATGTCTAATGTGGTCGAAATAATTGTTGGGAAATCGATCGCTACGCTTGAGAGAGGGGCGACGATTGGACCACTCGTAAACGAGCGGAATAAACTCATCGCTAGAGATAGGTTGAACTACCCCGCCGGATTAGAGTCAAATCTAATAGCGGGATTCATTGTGTTTTTATGCGGTATGCGATTAAGTAAGTTAGGGAAGTTTGCCCGGCTATTTAAGACGTAGGTTAGTTGTTACGAGTCGAAGCGAGTAAGCGCAGTTTCGCCCAATAGTAGAAACTCGTATACATACCATGAATCCTCACGGTCTAATAATTAGCTAAAATGTATAGCTTGTTTGTCGTGTTGGGGTGGGCCCGATTAATCGACGCCGGCCCCCGAACAGCGCAACGTGGCTATAGCGGAAGCGCGGTTTGTACCGAGCGGCGTAGGGTGGCGAATTTTCGATTTTTAATATCTAAATTCAACCTTACACCATTCAGCTTCTCCTGAGAGTCTGAGATACTTCTCTAAGCCTCGGGAGATCGCGGTTAATTCGAATTATCAAAATTCGAATTTATTTCCAATTTATTTAAATTAATAATTTCGATCCAAATTAATCGAATAAAGCGGCAACCAGATGTTTTTCGATTATTTGGAGACCGAAATGATTATTGATCAATACCAAACTTTCCAGAATAATTCTACACTTCCTAACGTTCACAACGATAGGTCTTTCGAATTATTCCGACATCGTTTGATATTTTTCTCAAAATCAAATCTGTGGTTCGAAATCATTAATTCGAGTAAAACGGCAGTCTGCCGTCTTTTAATTATTTGACAACTGAAACGATTTCCGATCGACACCAAATTTTCCAGAATAATTCTACACTTCCCGACGTTTCCAACGAGGGGTCTTGAGAATTATTCCGATACCGTTTGGTATTTTTCGTAAATCAAATCATTAAGGTTCGAGGTATACCTTCGATGAACGAGATTTCTTCTGTCGTCGCTTCGGATGGACGTGGCTACACCTCGTCTGGATCCCGGGGCTTCCGGGCTAGATCGTCACGCCGGTATGACTTTGAACAAACCTCCGAGACTGCTCCCGATGGCTAGCGCAGTTCAGTTCGGGCGTTGGGTTCGTCGAACGATCCCGTCGGTTCAACGTGGCTTGAGAAGTTCTACACTTCAACTTTATTTTTCTTTAGATCTATGTTATAGTAAGAAAAATACCAAGTCCCCTCTTTAACATTAGCAACTCACGTTGCTTTATGTATCATTAATTTTTTATTTTTTTTTTTTTAATTGAGACACTTGTTATAACAAGTGTCATATTAAATAATAAAAAAAAATATTATCATACTATCTACACATCCCAACGTGGATGTGTAGAATTTTCATTTTTTTTTTTTTATTTATTTTGATAAATTTCCTTTTGGCCCTTGAGGTTTCTAAATTCTCAATTTAGTCCCTCAATTTTAAATAATAAAATAATTAAATCCAATCTAATTATTTTAATTATAATTGAGCCCACTTAGTTAATTAATTAAGCACTTAAGACAATCTCAAGTCCTAATTATTTCCGTGACTGTCACTGGAATTTAACTAAGTCGTCGACACCTCGTATCAACTTTGCCACTACCTCAACGAATCTTATTCGTTAGGTTCCACAGAAAAGCCCGCCGTTTTCGTTCAAGTTCATTACCATTTTTAAGCGCGACTCTCTAGGTCCGTCTCAACTGGCATGGGAGGAATCCACGAGTCCCGGCATTCGCCTAGCCTATCCCGCGGTACCGGACAGATCCCAGTTGAGAACGAATTTTGATCTAATCGAAATTCGGGCGAACCGACTATAGTGTATACATTTAAATACTTCTTACGCCTTTCACTTGCGTCCCGGTTAGGTGAGAGCCATGCAAATGTCAAACTCACTAACCTAACACTATGTTATAATCGAGACCGAACCGATTATTTAAACTCCGCTCCGTATCTAATACAAGCAAATTTTCCAAGCTTCGGCCGAAGGCTTTATAATCGTCGCTCTCCGATTACCTCATAGGACATTAACCTATACGAATATAGGCAGTGAATCCCGATAGCAGTCAAAACCCGGCAATCACCTCCGTAAAGTCGGTTGCGTTTCGTCGCTGACCCGTGTCTCATTTATGAACACTTGCGAGCCTAGCCAACTTGCGACAAACCGAAATCGCGAAAGCAAATCCGTCAATGACCCTATCGGTCTGAGGCTGCTATAGTCATTCGTTCAATCATTGACAACATCCTAGCCATGTGATTGAGACGAATACGAGCCGAATGTCCAAATACGCAATCTCTCCGATCACCATATCTCCATCACGACCCACAACCTCTCAGGTAATCGGTGACACTACCGATACTATGTGGTCGTCAATGGATAAGTCATATTCGGATATCTAGTCACCCACCTAGAATCCTTAGACTTACGGACTTTTTATTTAATGTTGAGATTAAGGACCGTCCGGTGTCTCCTCTCTCGTCCCACGAGAATCAGACGTCCAACTCAAACATTTGGGTATTATTTATTTATCGCACTACCGGATACCAAGTAGACTTTAAATTCGATAAATAAATAATAATGCCTTTATTATAATGAAAATATATATTCATTAATTTATTTGACGGTATATACAATAAACCTGTCTTACAACCTATACATCATCATGCACCCTATACTATTCCTAGTCCTCGTATGGCATTCCGAGGGCACACTCCCTAACATGTCGTTCGATCGAGTTAGGGGAATTCGAAATCTCAAATACGTTCGCTTTCATAAAGTCGTCCCAACTCCGTTATCGCTATTTTATATTTATCGTTTATTTAGTTTATCGTTATTTGTATTTTTATCAAACCAGAAATATTTACTAGAATATTTGAACGACGAGTTTCTAAAGTATATAGTTCCTTTGGGTACGATACTCGAATACTTGCCACTTCTATACTATTTTGGATAGGTACACTTGCCTCTTGAGCGTAGGATAGTTTGTCGATATTCGTTTTATTTTTATTACTCGATCCGCTCGATCAGCTGTAAACATTGTAAATCACATAACCCTCACGTAATCAATCATTAAGCTCTTTATATAGCCATAGAATCAATTCATATGACCGTAGATCGAATGCATCTATATGATCATTAATTTCGATACTTCCGTTATGAACCTACTAGACTCGTACTATTAACCCTGTAGGGGCCCGTGCATGGGACTCGTACTATTAACCCTGCCCGTGCATGGGACTGTAACCGTATATAATTGTGTATCAAGTCATCCGATGTCGTCGCAATCATAACGGTTTCTCTTTTCATTATTATCCGTATGCAACACTATGCTTTCACCTAATATGACATATAAGTTCCATACACCATCGAATCGCACATATCGCATAGTAGCACATTATAGCCACATAAATCACGTTAATTTTAAATAATACGTATATCGGAAAATCACCAATCATTTAATTCACATAAAGCACATAGGAACAGAACACATGTTGCATATCATACTCACAGTATGGCTTAATGCCTCGTTCGTTACTCGACTTTATCCTTGCCCTTTTTGGAATCCGGACCTATTAAAATGTTATTACTGATAAGTATGAGATCCCTAAAAATAATGTATATGTCATGATATGCATGCTCTATTATGCATGATAATTTCTATCTGTAATCTTTTAACTTTCTATCTATTAATTATTAAATACTAGACTCTCAGCTTGAGAAGTTATATTTAAATGAGTAACAACTGTATTCTAATTTTCCCTAAGTGCAGAATTCTTCGTATTTCAGAAATATGCTAAATTGCCGAAATCCTCTTAAATATCAAAAATCCGTCTCAACATCTTTTTTCATATATTTATTTAGTATTACTACTTTTTCTTTTAGTTTTTTTTTTATTTTTTTATTTTTATTTATTTTTATTTTTCAAATCTCTCACTTCAACCCTCCACTTCACTAATCCACTTCACTTATTCATTTCAACATTCTTCACTTACCCATTTCACCTTCCACTTTACTTATCCACTTCACGTATCCACTTTAACCTTCCACCTCACTTATATATTCCGTCTTCCACTTCACTTATTCATTTCAACCTTCCACTTCAATTATTCATTTCAACCTTCCACTTCACTAATCCTAATCTCAAACGTTCCAAACCCTTTCGAAAAACAAAACACTATTTCTTCCAAAAATCCTAACAACATACGATCAAATCCTAAATCCCCATAACATTAAAAATTTCCTGAAAACTTAAAATCATTTCTTCAAACCTTCAAAACTTCCAAAATTATATCTTTCGAAGCCCTAAAAACTTTCAATCAAAATTAATTTCCATGGAACGTAACGAACACCATTAAACTTCAAGTCTTTTGCAAATTTCCAAAATTAAAGACTATATGAAGCATGGATCTATGCGACTTTTTGTGTTTAATGAACATCCTAACTTGCTAAATTAAAATTTAAATAGGTAAAATTCATAGTAAAATTCGTACCCTTTCCAAGCTTAGAAATTCACGGTTTGATTTCCTTATTTCCTCCCTATTCTTAGGTCTCTCGAAAGTTGCTATAATGACGTGTTAATCTTATCTCTTAGATATATGATTCGTGTAATGATAAGCAAATTGACACTATACTTGTGTTTTAGTAATAATTATCATTACTTTAGTATTAAATAGTTTTCCCCCTTTGACTAATTTTCATTCCCAAACTTCACTAATCCTGAAACATAACTAATCCTCAATTTTCACTAATCCCCAAACTCAAACTTCAATCAGCTTCACAATTCAACCACTTCACGAATTAATCACTTCGCAAATTACAATTTCCTTATACATTCAATTTGGAAACTATACATATGAAAACCCCAATATTTCGAGATTTCCTTCTTCCAAAAATACATTCCCTATCCCTACATATTATTATATTATTTTATTATTATTGTTTTATCTTTTTTTTTTTAAATTTACTCTTTCAAGAATTCCTAATTTTCATACTTCTCACAGATCGCAACACTTCCTTTATCGTCAACTATTACTATCACCATCCAACTTTATATCATAGAATTTCATTATATAATACATGAACTCAAATAATGCATGAAATGATATAAGGCTTTGGTTTCGGTTCCTGACACTCAAGGCGTGATCGTCCAAGAGGAAGGACAAGTCTGGTGAAATCACTAAAACCAAGGAAGTGAGGCTTTTAAAATCGAAAGAGAAGCAACCTCTTACGGTGGATAGGGCCAACAAGGGATGCTTCCTCCGTGATGGTGATCACCTGAATGCGCGATTGCGCAAAGCGAACGAAGTTGGCTGCTATGGTTGCTGCGGAGCAATCAAGTGATGAGGAGGCGGGACCCTCAAGTATCAACCCATTACAATTGTTGGCTGCAATCCAACAGAAACCACATGCATCAAATGGCTTGATGTATGTTAAAACCTTGATTGAGGGCAGGGAAATGCTGGGAATGGTGGATTCCGGCGCTACTTATAACTTTATTGCGGAGGGTCAAGTTGAGAAGTTGGGGCGCTTACTCAACACTCCAGTAAGGTGAAGGCGGTAAATTCCAAAGACAAACCTATCAAAGGTGTCGCCAACATGAGATTAGGAGTTCGTGATTGGGAAGGACAATGCGAGTTGTGGCAGTGTCTCTCGACGAGTTCGATCTTATTTTAAGAAATAAGTTGCTAAAGAGTACCAAGGCTGTGATGATGCCTCATCTCGAGCCCTTTGACTGGGGGTGGTTTGTTAGACCCCTAGCTTCGGGGGATGACGTGGCCGTGCGTCGCCTTCGGCTAAGAGCGCACGTGCCACGCATATGGGGGCATTTGCTTTGTTGAACGCCCCGCCTGGCCAGGGTATGGCCAAGTCTGCGCGTGGGCAAAGCAGGCCAGCGCCCGCAGCACGGCGCGCTGGCTCGCCCACGATGGGCGTGGCCTGATGTCCGCGGGACGCAAGGCACTCGGCATCAGCGCGAACACAGTACGCACTGCGCGTGGCACACAGGCATAATATTGGCATGAAGGTGCGCGGCGTGTGCAACAATTGGGCAGACTTGCGGGACTTATGCTCATCATGCAGAACCATTGGACGGGTCACGCGCGCTAAGGGCATGATGTGCAGAAGATTGGTGCTGGCTTGGTGCAGCATATAAGCATGCATGCGTCATAAAAAAAATTTCTCGTAAGTTCTCAACCTACTTTTCCCTTCCCACCCTTAAGATTTACGTTGTCCTCAATGTAACAATGAATAAAAGAAGGGCAAAAGAGGGTTAAGGAGAACGATACTCCCCTGAAGAAAAAAATGACGTGGTCATGACTAAAAGCGTGACGGTTGTAGTGTCGTGACTCGCATATCCTGGCTAAGGGGTGGTGGTGGCGGCGAGGGTGGCCTCGGGCGAAGGTACTACAGCGACTGTGTGTGAACTTAATCGCAGCGTCCCTTGCTTGAAGGGCCATGTCGTAGCGCTCCTGCTCCTCACGGTAGTGGCGGTGGGCTTCCTCGTTCCCGCGCTCATATTTTTTCTGTTGGCGCCGAGTCTCTTCGTTATAGCTATGGCCTTCTGCGGGCGCATCGGCATTCATGCGCATCATCTCCTGGCGCAGTGCTTCGCGGTCCGATGTCGACGCTTATGGGGCGACGCCGCATGACTCGCCCTGGTGGTATTCGGAGGAAGGCCCGACAGTCGTGTCTGTCTCCACCGGTTGGGGGCCTTTGATGTACAGCTAGTCGGTACGGACATTGACGTGGTTCGTCTTGCCATGATACATCTCGAGCTAGACGTACACCTTGTTCGCTCGAGTCGAGATGGGCGCCTTCACGAGCATATCCTCGATCAGTGGGTTGCGCCCACCTACTACCTCCATCTCGGGTGGATTCGCCGGCCAATAGTGTAGGCCCTGGACGACCTTTGTAATGAATGCCCTACGGCGATCTTCCCACGGCTTCGTGATTCTGCCTGACTACTGATGGCGTGGGCCAGGGCCATCCCCAAATGCACTTCCTCGCCTCGCTGCATCTTGAATAGGTAAAATAGGTCGCAGAGTGTGATTGCTCCCTGCGAGTCGTCCCTCGGGGAGAGTGAAGTCGTCAGGAGGCGGTGAATGTAGCACAGGCCTAGGCTCCTGAGCAAAGACGCCTTCGAGGTCTTTACGCTGAACTCTGGCTCGCCTGGACGTACAATGTCGGCCCAGCGGGCCCGTCGGACCAGCGGATTCTGAAGACAATCCTTGTAGTGCTTGTCCGAGAAAGGTCCTCCCTACCGAAATATGGCGTCGGCACTCCAAGCACCCGACAAAAATCGTTGACGTCCACCGCTCCTCGTTAAATGCCCAAAAATTTTCCATTTTTCTGTCGTACTCTTTGAAAGAGAATGTCGAAAGGAACTCCAATGTGAGTTCCTTGTAGGTCGGTTCGTCAATATGGAAGAATGTGGCCCATCCGCTCGGTGAGAGGTACTGGGCGACTTGCTGGTCGATGTGGTGCTTCGCCAGCGGGTCGCGCTCTATTTGGTCAATGAGGATGAACTCCATGGCCTTCAGCCTGTTGTATCGAACCGTCTGAGTATCATCGCTAAACTGCTGCATAGCAGCTAGCAGGGTCGACGGAGGGCGCGTCGCCTTTGACGAACGGGCGAGCGCGAGGCGGGGTCACGCTGAGCGGTGGAGCGGCTTCAACCCATAGTACCTATAAAACGTATGTGAGCTCAACGAGTATAGCAAATAATACGAAGCAGCCCGACTCGACCAATAGCGTCAAAGTAGATACTTGCATATTCAATAACACATGAAAAGCTCAAAGAGGCATTTTGTTGAACATGTAACGGGCAAGCCAGCATAAGCATTTGAAGCTAGATAAACAACCCATTAAACGCATTCGTAGACTTCAAACGAAGAATCAAAGGTCGATAAACCACAGTAAGCAACAGATTTCGCCACCAAATTGCAAAAATCCCCAATTTTCGAAATTAGGGTCCCTCCTTCCGAAATTTAAAATTAATGAATGAAATCAAATAATTAAGCATACCCACGATGTTATTAGCATGTATCTAGCCATGAAAAAGCATGAAGAACACAAAATTAGATCCAATTTTGAAAAGCCCCAAATTCGAAATTAGGGTTCGTCATCGATTCGAGTTCATGGAAGAAATCAGTAAATTGAGGGACCCACAGTGGTCATAGCATATATTGAAACACGAGAATCACGAAAACACTAAAATTTCAACGCAATTATTCCCAATTCGTGTGTAACTAGAAAGGAGAGAAAAAGGAATACATACCTCGTGAGTTTAAGATAGGAGGCTAAATGTGTGTTGGGGTTTTCGTGGGTTCGCCGAAATAGTGATGGTGGAGGCGCGACGGTGTTGGGTGGTGGTCGGCATGCTGAAATAAGGGTGGGTGGTGGTGGTTTTGGGTGTGGGCGTGGGAGTGACGAAGAGAGGGAGAATAGAGAGAGCGACAGAGAGGAATCGGTTTTAAGGTTAATTTTTTTTATATTCCTAAGTGTCACGGATGTGAAGCGTAAGCTTCTGACCGTGACAAGGGGCGGAGAGTGCCTTTGGAGAAAGTCACAGCCGTAAAGAGTAAGCTTCTGGCACTACAAAGCACAGAGTAAGCTTCTGGCCATGAAGGTGTACACCTTGGGCCGTCACTGTAGGCAGAGAGCTCACAGGGACTTTGCTTAGACGTCACGGCCGTGATGGCTTAAGTCATAGGCCGCGAAACGGGATAGTGTGCGAGGGTAAGGATGTCACAGCCATGAGTCCTTAAGGACAAGGCCATGAACATTTGATTTAGAATGAAAATACCTGGGTTGTCTCCAAAGAAGCGCCATTTACCGTCTTTAGCTGGACGTACCTTTGTTCGCTTAGGTCGGCTGGAAGTCCAGGTAGAGCACCTCTTTTTCGCTCACGTCTTCTTCGCCTCCATGATAGTGCTTCGACTTGTGGCCGTTCACCTTGAAAGTACCCTGTTCCATACCTGAAATCTCAACAGTACCGTAAGGGAAAACACGAGTAACAGTGAACAGTCCCGACCATCGTGATCTCAGTTTGCCAGGAAAGAGCCTAAGCCGAGAGTTAAAGAGGAGGACTTGGTCCCCTTCCTGAAACTCCCATCTTTGCCTAATCTTTTTAACATGGTAGGCTTCGAGCGCTCTTTATACATGCGGGCATTATCATAAGCGGATAAACGCCACTCGTCTAACTCGTTAATTTAGAGTTGCCGCTTTCCGCCGGCGTCTCCCAAATCAAAATGCAAACACTTATTGCCCAACAGGCCTTATGCTCGCTTTCTAGGGGGAGGTGGCACGCCTTCCCATAGACTAATCTGTACGGTGTAGTGCCTATAGGTGTCTTATATGCAGTCCTATATGCTCGAAGTGCATCATTCAACTTATTCGCCCACTCCGTACGGTTCCCCTCTATGGTCTTTTTTAGGATGCGTTTCAACTCAGGAGTTACTACCTCGACCTGACCGCTAGCTTGGGGTGGTTCGGGGTGGATAGGCTATGGCTATATCTAACACCATAACGTTCTAATGTATGTGCAGACTGGGTGTTACAAAAATGTGTACCCCTATCACTAATAATGCACATAGGCGCTCCAAAACGTGAAAATAATGCTCGTAAAATCTAACGACTACCCTAGCATCATTCGTGGGCAAGGCTTGCGCCTCGGCCCACTTGGGCACGTAATCCACAGCGATTAGGATGTACTTGTTGTTATATGAGCTGGGAAATGGACCTATGAAATCTATGCCCCATACGCCAAAAATCGCATACTAAGATTACGCGCATTTTGAGAGATTACGCGCATTTTGAGAGATTACGCGCGTGTTGACACTGATCACAAGTGTCAACATACCTTTGAGCGTCCTTGAAAATCATTGGCCAGTAGAACCTGCTCTCCAACACCTTCTGAGCGGTTCGATTGGCTGCGTAATGTCCACCAGCCAGTTTGCTGTGGCAGTAACTGAGAATCCTTGTCGTCTCGGGAGAGGCAACGCATTGTCGTATCACCTTGTCTGTACATCGCACGAAAAGATACGGGTCTCCCCAAAAGTAGTACCTCAAATCATAAAAGAAGTTCTTCTTTTGCTGACTGGTGTCCTCCTTTGGTAGGACCATCGTGACAAGATAGTTAGCGTAATCTGCAAACCATGGGGTATAGTCACTTAGCACCTGTATCGAGTATAAGTGCTCGTTTGGGAACCGATCGTGTATCGCCCTTTCATCCTTGTTGTAAATCTCGGATTCCTCTAGTCGAGAGAGGTGATCCGCCACCAAATTCCCTGCGCCTTTCTTGTTTCGGATTTCTATATCGAATTCTTGAAGAAGCAGGATCCATTTGATCAGCCGGGGCTTGGCATCCGGCTTTGCTAACAAATACTTAAGAGTAGAGTGGTCAGTAAAAACAATAACTTTTGATAAGATAAGATATGACATGAACTTGTCGAAAGCGAACACGACAGCTAACAACTAACTCCTTTTCAGTGGTTGTGTAATTGGCTTGAGCTGCATCTAACATCTTGCTCGCGTGGTAAATCGGCCTGAAATGGTTGTCCTTTCGCTGCCCTAACACGGCTCCAACTGCATAGTCACTAGCATCGCATATTAGTTCAAAGGGCAGCCCCCAGTCGGGGGCGACCATAATAGCTGCTGCGATGAGTCGCTCCTTAAGTAAATTAAATGCATACAAGCATTCATCGTTAAACTCAAACGGAGCATCTTTTTCTAGAAGTCTAGACATGGGTCGTGCAATATTAGAAAAATCTTTTATAAACCTACGATAGAATCCAGCATGTCCTAGAAAACTCCTAATTGACCTCGTGTTCGAAAGGACGGGCAATTTTTCTATCGTCTCCAACATAGCTCGGTCCACTTCGATTCCTTTAGAGGAAATCTTATGACCGAGAACTATGCCCTCTCGAACCATGAAGTGGCACTTTTCCCAATTAAGTGCCAAGTTCGTTTCCTCGCATCGTGCGAGTACGAGCTTCAGGTTAGACAAGCATACATCGAAAGACGAACCAAACACAGAAAAATCATCCATAAATACCTCCATTACCTCACCTACCAGTTCGTCTAATATGGCCATCATGCATCGCTGGAAGGTGGCTGGGGCATTGCAAAGACCAAATGGCATCCTTCGGTATGCAAAGGTCCGAACGGGCATGTGAATGTGGTCTTCTCCTGCTCCTCGGGTGCTATAGGGATCTGCAGATATCCTAATAAACCATCAAGAAAACAGTAAAATGAGTGACCGGATAATTTTTCTAACATCTGATCAATAAATGGTAAAGGAAAATTATCCTTTCTCGTGGCATCGTTCAACTTTCTGTAATCGATGCAGACCCGCCACCCAATCATGGTCGTCGTCTGAATTGACTCGTTTTTCTCGTTTGCGACGACCGTCATGCCTCTCTTCTTCGGAACCACTTGGACTGGCTGACCCATGCGCTGTCTGAAATGGGTAGATCATCCATGCGTCTAGTAACTTGATCACCTCCTTCTTGACGACGTCCTTCATGTTAGGATTGAGTCGCGGCATTGAGCTATCGGCTTGAAATCGTCCTCCATGAAAATCTTTTGCGTACAGTAGCTCAGGATGATACCCTTTATGTCGGATATCGTCCACGCCAAGGACTTTTTGTGCTCCATCAACACGTCCAAGTGCTGGCTCTTCTGCTCGCCGTCGAGGATTGATGAAATTATGACCGACAGCACTCCGTTGCTGCCAAGGAACGCGTACTCGAGGTGGTCAGGCAGCGGCTTTAATTCCAGGACCGGTGGCTCCTCGACCGAGCTCTTTTCCTTGTCCTTTTTGCTGCCCTCGTCGATGGCTATGATGGGCTCGTCGACCTCCTCCCCACAGTCGTCGATCGCCATAATCGTGTGCATATCCTGCTCGCTGACCTGTGATAGACGTTGCACAGAAAAGAGGAAATCGTGCCCAAAAGTGTCTAAGTAATAACACTTATCGTCATGCTCATTACTCTTTTTCATCGAGTCAGCCATGCTAAACGTAACCTTTTCACCATTTACCGTCAAAGCTAACGTTCCATTTCTAACATCTATCATGGTCTCTCCTGTAGCTAAGAACGGTCTACCTAGAATTAACAGGACATTATCATCTTCCTCCATGTCTTGAATAACAGTAATATTATAGAAAACACAAATAACGCAATTAATGAGAGACTAAGAAAACGTCAAATAAAGTGGCTAAAGTACTGAACTACAGTGTTCCTAATGTCAATTTATTCCCAGGCAACGGCGCCAAAAACTTGATCGACACGTGGTGTGCTAATATAATTTGCAAGTGCGACAAGTGATAAAATAAAACGAATACTTAATTTTTATCACCGATGTGGGATAGGCAGTGGACCTATCGTTAACAGTGTATCAAAGTGAGTAAACAGCATCGAACACGAGGAATAAACTTGATTATTAGTAGTAACCTATCGACTCGATATCTAGCGTAAATAAAGTGCACAGATTTTTCTATACTGCGAATTATCCTAACAAACCAATCCTCAATCAACAAGAGATTAAGAGAACATGACTAAACTGATAAGAGTGCTCTCAGATAATAAAGATGTGCTCGGGATTCGAATCCCGCTAGGTCCTATCGGTCTAAGACACCGCTCCTACGTGATCTTGACCAAGTCGCCGTAATTTCTTATCCGTTCATGAATTTGCTGTCGCCCTAAACGCTCACGAGGATCTAAGATTCAATAATTACTAAAGGCGAGGATTGAGTATTTGCTTTTGCCATATACTCGAATCCTATCTTCTACAAACGGCCTAATCGTTATTTAGCTGTCGCCCTAAATGATTTTCCAAACATTCACTTTAACAAATAGACATTAAAGCGAAGAAGCAATTTCATAGATAAATAAATAGTCAAAGTACACGAGTCACGATAAACATATGTCTTACATACGAATAAACCTAGCGTTCATCTACTCCCAAACACAGAAGGGATTTAGCTACTCATAATTGAAGGGAAATGACGAAAGAAATAGGGAACAACGAAGGAAGACTCGTGATCTCGAGTACTGATGGATCAGGGGCGGAATTGTGGATGAATCTTTGTTCCTCGTCAATTCGGTATGGATTCTTCGTTGATCCGCCTCGTGCGCTCCAGGATGCAATTCCCTATTCTTCAAGGATCTTTTTCATCTCTTGATGTATTAGGGTTATGATATGAGAGGTCTCCTTTCTTTTTGAATCGAAATCGGGCCCTTATACTGTGTCATGTCCTGGGACATGGGCCCCCACAGCCGTGACAGTCATCATAAACATCGGCTCATCTTTCTGCGATGTGTCACGACCAAAGGCATTGGTCTTCACGGCCTTGACAACCTTCGAATAAGGTTTCAATCCTTTCTGCCTCGGTTCACGGCCTAGGGCTTGAGGCCTCACGGCCGTGACTATCTTATGGTTGGATTTCGTTGATCACTTCCTACTGTCACAGCCTGTTACATGCGGCTTCACGCCCGTGACTAACGCTTGCTCTGGCCTCTGCTCAGTGTCACGGCTTCCTCCACGAAGTGTCACGGTCATGACGTTTGCCTGTTTTCGTTGTCTTCGCGCCATTTTGCCTCGTTTTCGCTCATCTTTGCCCGATAGCCGGCCTAAGGTCCTACAATGTGCAAATAAGTGTAATAAGAGCACATATTGCAAGGAACAATGAAGATTTACTCTATTATATCCTAAATAATTGCTAAAATAAACGTATTAAAATACGTTTATCATGCACAACAGGCCAGTGCGCGGCACGCCGCACTGGCTCGGCCACGCTGATGTGCGTGTGGCGCACAAGGCACTCGGCATCAGCGCCCACAGAGTAGGCATGCACGCGGCACACAGGCACAAATTGGCATGTACGCGGACGGCGCGCGCGGAAATCCAGCAGACATGTGCTGGACTTATCGCAGCGTGTGGGATGCACGCGCGATAAGGGCATGATGTGCAGAACATTGGCGCTGGCTTGGTGCAGCACCTAAGCTTGCAGACGACATTCTTTGGAAGTTCCAGAATGGCTCGGCCGGCCTGGCCCGGCGAGCATATGCAGCAGTTTTTAGGGCGGGTTGGCCAAGCCCGACGAGACGTTACGAGGCCGGTTTGGCCTGGCCTGGCGAGCAGTTTCTAGGGTAGTTCCAAGACTCTACCTGACCGAAAACTTCCCTAAGCCAGCAAGCAAGAAACTGCCTGAAGGCCTGGCAGTTGCAGTCCGAACTGGAACCTCCCCGGAGCAGTTCCAGTCTGTTTTATCTTAACCAACTGAGGGCTTGATTGAAGTCTTTAAATAGCTTATTGTCACTCAAACGACAAGCAAAGCAGGTGGACTTAGCATAAACACATGAGAGTTCTGTGAGGAAAAGAATCCGAGTGAGCGGATCAATTGAAGGGCTGACTAACTTGGACGGGAACGAGTTAGGTCGCACGAACCTCAAAACACTTAGAAAATATTCTAAGTCAAATTGAGAGGGGCATGACATTTGGTATCAGAGCGCTGGGGTTGCTTTGATCTCAGCCTTGAGATGTCGGATAGTCAATACACAATGTTGCAAAGTCGGGTTTTCGAGTTGGAACAGAAACTGGCCAAGCTGTACGATCTTATTTCACCACCACTAGGCGAGACTGTGGAAGGGATCTTCCAAGGAATGCCGGCTTTAGAAGAGGTGTCGCAAGCCTCCAACACCCAAGTGAAAGGATGTGCGAGAAGTTGTGAGTTCTAAGGGACAAACCAGATAAAGGCAGGGGAGCCTAGGTGTTTCTTTGGGTTGAGAGACTCTAAGTTGATGGAAAACTTCCTTTGGAACACAAAGGCATACTTTCGGGCTGGCCGAGTGCCTGGCGCCAAAACGGTGACGGTCGCAAGTTCGTATCTTGAGGGAGATGCGAAACGCTGGTGGCGGGCAACACTCTCGGGTGATGCTGCAGGAAACCGAGACGAGATCGGAACGGCCGATGCCTAGAAGAAGGAATTGAATGATCGATTCCTCCCTGGCAACACGTCATGGATTGCAACGGAGTCCCTGCGAAAATTGAAGCACATAGGGACCATAAGTGCGTACATGACGGAGTTTCACTCGCTAATATTGGACATACGGGAAATGTCCGAGGAGGACAAGTTGTTCAATTTCATGTTGGGATTGCAACCATGGGCGCGGATGGAACTGCGTCGGCAAGGCGTCCAGGATGTGAGTTCTGCGACGGCTGCGGCAGAACGCTTGGTGGACTTTCAAAAGGTTACTGAGCATCGTTGCTCCATTCACAAGAGGTTCAATAGGACTCCCTACGAGTTGATAAATCGTAGAGTGCCGGACGTCTCTTTCCTGGGAGTCTTTGGATGCAAGTGCTACGTAGCAAACGATCAGGAAGACGGAGGCAAACTCGATCCAAAAGCATTTGAAGGAATACTGGTGGGATACTCGATAACCTCCAAGGCCTATCGAGTATACCTCAAGGAGAAAAGATCGGTTATGAAAAGCATTAATGTAACGTTTGATGAAGTAGACCGAGTAGCTTGTGCACAAGTCAGTCCATAACCCGGACTTCTACAATAGTTGACAAAGGATCAACGAAGCACCTCTTCCGTGGAAACCTTCAAAATCCAATACATTGAGCGACACGGAACTTGATCTCTTATTTGAGGATCTCTTCTCTAGGTCGTCGCCACCCACTGCTCAAACAACTTATGCAGCACCAGGAAATAATGATTCTACAGAGACTAGCAATGACAATTCCCCTCCTACGATGGTAAATCTTCGCATTGATGACGACAGTGAACTCCCAACTGATACTGAGATCATCTCCAGCTCAGCCGCTGAAACACCTCAGCCCTCTGATTAATAGAAATTTGTTCTGGAGAATCAGTACTACCTCAACCTGGAGAAGAAATGGAACATCAGGCTGACCAAAGTGAAGAAGCAATACATGATACAAATGCAGTTGGATCATCCCAACCTAATACAAGAAAGTGGACCCGAGCACGCCCAAACTCACAAATAATTGGGGACCCTTCCACTGGTGTAACAACTCGAGCATCAACGATAAATGAAAGCATCTATTCTTGCTTTCTCAGTCAAAAGGAGCCCAGCAAAGTAGCTGAAGCACTTGTCGACCCAGATTGGATAATCGCAATGCAGGAGGAAATCAATCAGTTTCAAAGACTGAAACTCTGGAACCTAGTACCTAGACCGGCTGGGAAAACTATCATAGGGACTAAATGGGTGTTTAAGAACAAAAAGGACGAGCAAGGAGCTGTTATCCGAAATAAAGCCAGGCTGGTTGCAAAAGGATACAATCAACCATGCTTTATCTCACGTCCAGTCGACTCGACATCATTTTCGTCATGTGTCTCTGTGCTCGCTTTCAAGCTGATCCAAATGAGTCACACATGCTCGGCGTCAAGAGAATTTTCAAATACCTCAAGGGAACTCCGAATCTAGGTCTATGGTACCCAATGGAGTCAAACTTCGAACTCGTAGGATACACAGACACCGATTATGCGGGATGCAAGCTGGACAGAAAGAGCACCTTTGGAGCCGCTCAAGTTCTCGGGGGTAAACTCATATACTGGTCGTCTCGAAAACAAAATTGTGTCTCAACCTCGACAGCAGAGGCAGAATATGTCGCTGCTACGAGATTTTTGGCATAACGTTAGATCGTATTCCCATTTTTAGTGACTCAAAAAATGCTATAGCTATAACAAGTAATCCAGTACATCACTCACGCACAAAACATATAGACATTAGATATCACTTTTATCAAGGAACATGTAGAACAAGGTACAACCGAAATGCATTTTGTTCACACATATCTTCAACTTGCTGACTTATTCACTAAGGCATTTGATGAAAAGCGATTCCAATTCTTGGTATCTAGGTTAGGCATGTTGAATCGTAAGGCATGATTGATTGTCCCTACGTGAACCTGATATTATGTAAATAGGTCACTTAATTTTTCATCGATATGTTTTCATGTGTTTGTTGAAAATCCTACTATCATATCTAGTGGGAGTCTTGAAAAATTATGCAATAATCTATGGCGAGCCTTTGAACACCTTGCACAAATTAAGGGGGAGTTTCGATAATCTTAATCAAATTTTCCTTCAATTGTAGGGTAAAATCTTGAGATAAGTTATTTCTATTTAATGTTAAGTCAAAATTTTCTAGGCGAAACTCAAACTTCGATCGAAACTGAAGTACACAAATACATATTTAAAATCTTTTCTCGACGAAACTGAGTATCGCCCGAAACTCATTCACATTCGATCGAAACTAAAATATTTCAAGTATTTGACATCTTTTCTCGGTGAAACTGAGTATTGCCCGAAACTCATTCAAATTCGATCGAAACTAAAATAATCCAGTATTTGAAATCTTCTCTCGGCGAAACTGAGTATCGCCCGAAACTCGTTCAAATTCGATCGAAACTAAAATATTCAAGTATTTAAAAATATTTTCTCGGCGAAACTGACTATCGCCCGAAAGTCGTTTCTGTCCGAACCCGTCGTCCGACCTATTCCGTTCTAATCCTAAGTGCTTAATGGTGTGTTGTCGCGCAAAGGCATGAAATTACGGATAAAATTTTTCATTTTTAAAACTGCATGCGGAAGTCTTACATACAAGTCAAAAGAATGTTCTACAGTTTCCTGATCGTATCTACTCAAAGTACAAGTGCGTGTGTGTGCAGCAAAAGCTTCCTATGCGCCCGGCCTTCACAGGTCGTCATCCATACACACACTCCCACCTCAAAAACAGCCGGATAGCTTCAAAAGATTGGCCTTGCATAAAAATCGGGTCACGTACCGTGATCGTCCGTACCTACAACACGTAACGTAAGGATGAGCTACCGAGGCTCAGTAAGCAGAAATTATGCATGTATGTGCGTGCCCTAACGATCGACAATCCACGCCGTCGTTTTCTAACGCTCATACTCTTTTTCTTATAGCCGTACTCTTTTCTTACACTAATACTCTTTTCTTGACTCGTACATCATATGGGCCCTCGGCTTTCTATCCCACTATGCGCCATTTCATAGAGATCTCATGTGTGAAGGTTCACACACTAGACAGTCACCCGAAGGAGTCTTCCCTTACTCAGTGTGGCCTCCACGCGGACGCTTCTCACTGGTAGCCAACACCGAGGCCACTAACCGCGGAGGTCACCCGAAGGAGTCTTCCCTCCCGGTTAGTGCTTTACGCACTAGAAGGTCACCCGAAGGAATCTTCCCTTACTCAGTGCGTGCCCCGGGCCGCATTCCAGGTTGCATCTCCCGCAAATGGGGTGTTCCCCCAGCCTCTTATACAGGCCTTATGGCTTCTTTCGCCATGGCTGCATAGGGGAGCCGTGACTCTTCATTAAGTCGACACAAACGCCAATATCGGCGAGTATATATATCGCACACAGGCGATCTTATGCACGCTCGTACCTCGCGTCTTATATACTACGCATTTGTACAAATGCTCATGCCATGCTCATAAAAATATGCAGATCATGCTATCATGCATAAAATTAAATCATGTCGTACGTACACATTCCACATAATGTCACGTAAGCACGAAATCACATAACCATACGCAGGCAAGTTACGTGTCGTAGTTGAATTTCTACTTACTTGTCGTCCAAACGAAATTAGTATGCTTCTTCTTTCGTCCCTAGCGTTCGACCTTTTCAATAAAAATTGTTAGAGTATTAGTACCTTGTTTTCCTTAGTTAACTTGTCCAAATAATTAATTTTCGTTACACTACTTATTTGGACTTGTATTAATTTCCTAGACTCCAAGTCAATTGATTTGCCTTGTTAAGTTTCCTAAGTGACTTGATTCCATATCACGTTATGCTAAAGCTAAGTTTCGATCCTTAAGAAATTCCTATCTTATAACATTTCAATCCTAAGCTCGGCGAAAGTCATTTAATTTGTAGGATTTCGCCCCATTTTATTTTGTCCAATTGAGGTTCCTCAATTCCTAGTTTCTATCAACACCATGTACACTAGAGGGTCACTTTCGATCGAATTGGGGTTTCGCTCGATGTCGCATGATAGAGTATGAGTTTCACCGTGTTTCTACGTCGGCATGACTTCATCTTGGTTTCGATCGAAACCCTACTTGGATAGAGGATCATTTCAATCAATTTTGAGGGTTTCGATCGATTCTACTTTCGATCAACTTGAGTTTCGCCGAGTTCTTAGGTCATCATGATGTCATCCTAGTTTCGATCGAAACTTTCATGTGTAGAGGCTAATTTCAATCGATTGCGTGGGCTTGAAGGGGAGTTTCGCCGAGGTATTTCATCATCATGACCACACCTTAGTTTCGATCAAAACTTGGCATGGGAAAGTATCACTTTCGAGCAATTGCATGTGTTGGAAATTGAGTTTCGATCGATACTCATGCATTAGAATGAGTTTCGATCGAAACTCACGACCTATTAAATTTGTTATCTTGCAAATCGATTTAATTAAAACTTGAGTCTATTTGAGTGTCGCCCGAAACCTCGAAATTAATTTCCTACTTTCGATCGAGACACCAAAATTACTAATCCAATCGAAGCTGTCTTCTTATTACTGACCGAATTGAAGTTCCTTCATCTCATCCTTTCTCTATCAGAATCGGGTAATCCCTGACGTGAAAGCCAAACTTCATGGGTTCTAAATCGTGTATTGAATAATTCCAGCACTACTTTATCTACATAGAGACCCTAACATGAGCTTATACTTCACATTTAGGGTTTTTCGTGTGTTCTTCAACCACCTTGCTTTTAATGTCATTAATACCTTCAACTACACCTAGGATACGAAATTAAAAGCTCTAGGGAAGGTATTTTACTTACCAACTCCGAATTCCTAAGCTAGTTGAGGAAATCCTTGGTTCGAAAATTTGTATCGGCTCCTTCTTTTCTCCTTCTCTTGGCTTTCGTTTGTTTTCAAGTGGGTTATGGAGTATTGAGTTATTATCTTAGATATTTTACTTTAAACAATGTTAATAGGCATAGCTTAAGTGTGGGTCTTCCTCATTTTAGGGAACCTTGTCTCTAAGGTTTGGCTAAGTATGGAGTGGGCCAAAATTAAAATTCTTAGCCCAACTAGATAATTCCTAGTCCAATGAAATCATAGTTCCAGCTATCATTTGACTATCATTAATCATTTCCTCCAATATTTTTTCGAAAATTCCTATTCATGAATTAGGGGTCATCATAGTTCCGAAATTATTTATAAGTATCTACGCTTAATTCGCACATAATTTACGAGCACAAAATTCATGGCATCACATGAGTGTGTAACATACACGAAACTAACATGAAATCACATACATTATACACGTAATTTTTTGGCCGACCTAATTTGCGGGGACTGGGGTCCTACATCCGCCCCCCTTAAGGAGGATTTCTCCCCCGAAATCAACCCGTGTGAAACAACTCGGGGTAACGAATTCTCATTTCGTCCTCCCGTTCCCATGTGGCTTCTTCCGTAGATTGGTTCCGCCATAACACTTTCACTAGAGGAATATCTTTATTCCTAAGTCTCTTGGTCTCGTACATCAATATCTCCACCGGAATCTCTTCGTAACTCAGATCCAGTTTCAATTGTTGATGTAGGGACTCATTTCCTAGGACATGATTCGGGTCGGCTAGGTACATCCGTAGGGTTGAGACGTGGAACACGTCATGTACTTGTGATAGCGATGCTGGCAGGTCTAGTCGATAGGCTACCTCACCAACCCTTTTTACGATTTTGAATGACCCTATGTACCTAGGGCTTAGCTTCCCTTTCTTCCCGAATCTTTTCACGCCCTTCATTGGCGATACATTGACGAACACCATATCATCTTCTTCGAATTCCAGTGGTCGACGTCTTCGATCTGCGTAACTTTTCTGTCGACTCTGTGCCGTTCGCATTCTTTCTCGTATCGTAGAAACGGCTTCCGTCATTTCTCGTACTATATCGGGGCCTAACATCGCCCGTTCTCCGACCTCGTCCCAATGTACTGGGGACCTGCACCTACGCCCATATAGCGCTTCGTACGGGGCCATCCCAATGGTGACGTGGTAGCTATTGTTGTACGAGAACTCAATCAGTGGGAGGTACCTACTCCAATTCCCTTTGAAATCGAGTACACACGCTCAGAGCATGTCCTCCAGTGTCTGAATTGTTCGCTCGGATTGACCGTCCGTCTGCGGATGGTAGGCGGTACTAAAAGATAGCTGTGTTCCCATCGCCTTTTGCAAGCTCGTCCAGAATTTCGACAGAAATATGGAGTCGCGATCCGAGACTATCGACGATGGAACGCCGTGTAGTCGTACTATCTCCTGAATGTACAGCTCCGCGTATCGTTCCATGGAGAACGTCGTACCAATCGGTAGGAAATGGGCAGACTTGGTTAATCGATCGACGGTCACCCAAATCGCGTCATGCCCTTTGGCATTCTTCGGTAGCCCTACTACGAAATCCATGGTAATGTTATCCCATTTCCATTCCGGAATGGGTAACGGTTGCAGAGTTCCCACCGGCCTTCGATGCTCGGCTTTTATCTGCTGACACGTCAGGCATTGACTTACGAAAGTCGCGATGTCCTTTTTCATGCCTGGCCACCAGTAATTTTCCTTTAAGCTTCTGTACATCTTCGTTGCTCCTGGATGTACAGAGTATGCCGTGGCATGTGCTTCCATCATTATCAGTCGTCGTAGTTCGGCGTCGTCTGGCACGTACAACCGGTTCTTGAACTACAGTCGTCCGTCTTCCCATATTATGAGGTCTTCTATCGGTTGTTCCGGTTGCGCTTCTTTGATCTTCGTGTAAAGCTCGTCTGCCTCCTGCGCCGCCTTAATTTGCTCTAGCAGCTCGGTTGCAAAGTTAAGGCTGCTAGTTGTGCCTCAGCTTCGCCTAACCGTACAACTTCTACTTCCAGTAGTTGCAGCTCTGTACTCACTGCTTTTCGGCTTAAGGCATCGGCTACTACATTCGCCTTGCCTGGGTGGTAGTTGATCACGCAATCGTAATCCTGACTAACTCTAACCACCTCATCTGCCGCATATTCAGTTCCTTTTGAGTAAAGAAATACTTGAGGCTCTTATGGTCCGTGTATATCTCACACCGCTCTCCATAGAGGTAATGCCTCCAGATCTTGAGAGCAAAGACCACTGCTGCTAACTCCAAATCGTGCGTCGAGTAATTCCTCTCGTACTCCTTTAGCTGGCGAGAAGCGTATGCTACTACATTCCCGTTCTGCATTAGCACACATCCTAACCCGTTCTTCGACGCATCACTATACACGGTGAACCCTCCAGTTCCCGAAGGTATCATGAGAACTGGGGCCATCGTCAGCCGTTCCTTCAGCTCTTGGAAACTTCAATCGCATTCTGCGGTCCATTGAAACGGTGTGTTCTTCCTGGTCAGCTTTGTCAGTGTAGACGCTATTTTTGAGAAATCCTTGATGAACTTCCTGTAGTAACCCGCTAGACCGAGGAAACTCCGTACTTCCGTTACATTGGTCGGTCTGGGCCAGTTGCTAATGGCTTGTATTTTGTTCGGGTCTACAGAAATCCCTTCTCCTGATACTACATGCCCCAAGAAGGCGACTTGGTCGAGCCAAAATTCGCACTTCTTGAACTTGGCGTACAGTTGCTTCTCCCGTAGTATACCCAGAACTATCCCCAGGTGTTCCTCATGTTCCTCCATTGTCCTTGAGTAGATTAGGATGTCATCAATGAAGACGATGACAAATCTATCTAAGTAGGGCTTGAACACCCGGTTCATTAAGTCCATAAAGGCTTCCGGCGCGTTAGTCAACCCGAATGGCATCACCAGAAACTCGTAGTGTCCATAGCGGGTGCTAAAGGCCGTCTTCGGGACATCTTCGTTCCGAATTCTTAACTGATGATAGCCCCACTTTAGATCGATCTTAGAGAAAACCGTTGCACCTTGTAATTGGTCGAACAGATCGTCTATCCTAGGGAGTGGGTACTTGTTCTTGATCGTTAGCTTGTGCAGCTCCCTGTAGTCGATGCATAATCGCATGGACCCGTCCTTCTTCTTCACGAATAGCACCGGCGCTCCCCAGGGAGGGAAACTCGGCTGTATGAACTCCTTCTGCATGAGTTCGTCTAGTTGGTCCTTTAACTCCTGCATTTCCGTCGGTGCTAGCCGGTATGGGGTCTAGATACTGGCGCCGCTCCAGGTACCAGATCTATGGCAAATTCTATTTCCCGCTCGGGTGGTAGTCCCGATAGTTCCTCGGGAAATACGTCGGGGAAGTCCTTAACTACCGGCACTTCCTCGAATTTCGGGGAGGCGTTTCCTTCCGACTTGATAGCGAATACTAGATAGGCTTCGCACCCTGATTTGATCAGTCGTTGGGCTTTTAACGCTGATATTCTAGAGATCATGGTCCCCTTGCTAGTTCCTACGAACTTGAGGGGTTCATTCCCGTCCATATTGAGCGTGACTATCTTGCGGTGGCAATCTATGACGGCTCCATACTTCGATAGCCAATCCATTCCGAGGATCATCTCATAGTCATTCACAGGAATTATTATGAGGTCTATTGGTAGTTCCCTATCTCCGATTATTATTGGGCAATCCCGTAGGACGTGGTCTGTTTGGGTGGGATTCCCGTTTGGAACTGTTACCCTAAACTCGCACTCAGCTCGGTGAGGCGTGACTCCTACTCTTGCGACGTACTTAGTAGACGCGAACGAGTGTGTCGCTCCCGAGTCAACTAGGATGCATGTTGGGGTTTCATAGATGAGGAGGGTACCTGTTACCACGGCCGAGTTGTTTTCCGCTTCCTCGGAGGTTATGGTGAAAACCCTAGCCGGTACCCTTGGTGGTGCTGCCTGGTTTCCAGCTTGGCTTCCGGATCCTCTTTCCGGGCATGCCCTTAGATAGTGGAACGTCTTGCCACATTTGAAGCACGTAGCGTTCTGGGAGTTGCAAACTCCCGTGTGCCTCCGTGCACATTTCGGGCATACGGGTAGATCTAGCTGGGGTCTACCCTGGTTTGGGTTGAATGGCGGGGGTGGTCCCTTGCGGCCCTTGCACGAACTTGCGCTTCGCTTCTTGGGCGCGAGCAATTCTGGCCTCTGCCTGCTCTGCCACAAGTGCCCTCTCAACCACTTGCGCATACGTGGCTCCTTGTACTCCTGCCATACTCACATCCCGGTACAGCTCGGGCTTCAATCCTTCCTTGAACCGCTCGATCTTGAGCGCGTTCGTACTGACCATGTGAGTAGCGAACATTGATAGCTGCTCGAACTTCTTGATGTACTCTTCCACTGTCATCGCCCCTTGGCGGAGGTTGATGAACTCGTTCATCCTCTGGGCTCTGACGGGGGCGGTGTAGTACTTCCCTCGAAATAACTCCTTAAACCGATCCCAGCTCATCGTTAGTGGGTTCTCGATGGCTGAGACGGTGTCGCACCAATGCCCTGCGCTCCCCCTCAGCACTTAGGCAGCGCACATGACTTTCTCAACCTCCGGTGTACGGCTGTGCTGGAACATATTGTCCAGAGTCCTGAGCCAGTCCTCGGCCGAGGTGGGGTCTACAGCATCCTCGAACATCGGAGGGTTAAGATTTCGGAATCTCTCCCCAATCATCTCGATTCGCTCAGGTGGGGGAGGTAAGTTAGCTGATTGTCCCCCAGCATTTTGCTGTTGGATCAGCTGCTGAATCTGGGCCGATTGTTGCCGGACCGGTTCAGTGAGTTGCAGGATAGTAGCATCCCGGCTATGGGGAGGGTTATTGGTATCCCTGCCCTGATCTGATTCCCTACTTCCTTCTCCCCTAAGTCTTACCATTCTCAACCTATCCTGACAATTTCCTAAGGCCAATAAATCAAAACACACAAAGGATTCACATAACAAGATACTTACAAGCAAGGCCGCTTCCACGCTTTTGAGTGTGTATGGACAGTCTGCAGGACCTGTGACCGAAGCTCTGATACCACTCTGTCAGGACCCGTCGTCCGACCTCGTATTCCGTTCTAATCCTAAGTGCTTAATGGTGTGTTGTCGCGCAAAGGCATGAAATTACGGATAAAATTTTTCATTTTTAAAACTGCGTGCGGAAGTCTTACATACAAGTCAAAAGAATGTTCTACAGTTTCCTGATCGTATCAACACAAAGTACAAGTGCGTGTGTGTGCAGCAAAAGCTTCTTATGCGCCCGGCCTTCACAGGTCGTCATCCATACACACACTCCCACATCAAAAGCAGCCGGATAGCTTCAAAAGATTGGCCTTTCGTAAAAATCGGGTCACGTACCGTGATCGTCCGTACCCACAACACGTAACGTAAGGATGAGCCACCGAGGCTCAGTAAGCAGAAATTATGCATGTATGCGCGTGCCCTAACGATCGACAATCCACGCCGTCGTTTTCTAATGCTCATACTCTTTTTCATATACTCGTACTCTTTTCTTACACTCATACTCTTTTCTTGACTCGTACATCATATGGGCCCTCGGCTTTCTATCCCACTATGCGCCATTTCATAGAGATCTCATGTGTGGAGGTTCACACACTAGAAGGTCACCTGAATGAGTCTTCCCTTACTCAGTGTGGCCTCCACGCGGACGCTTCTCACTGGTAGCCAACACCGAGGCCACTAACCGCGGAGGTCACCCGAAGGAGTCTTCCCTCCCGGTTAGTGCTTTACGCACTAGAAGGTCACCCGAAAGAATTCCCTTACTCAGTGCGTGCCCCGGGCCGCTCCTCCAGGTTGCATCTCCCGCATACGGGTTGTTTCCCCAGCCTCTTATACAGGCCTTATGGCTTCATTCGCCATGGCTGCACAGGGGAGCCGTGACTCTTCATTGAGTCGACACAAACGCCAATATCGGCGAGTATATATATATCGCACACAGGCGATCTTATGCACGCTCGTACCTCGCGTCTTATATACTACGGATGTATAAATGCTCATGCCATGCTCATAAAAATATGCAGATCATGCTATCATGCATAAAATTAAATCATTTCGTACGTACACATTCCACATAAAATCACGTAAGCACGAAATCACATAATCATACGCAGGCAAGTTACGTGTCGTAGTTGAATTCCTACTTACTTGTCGTCCAAACGAAATTAGTGTGCTTCTTCGTTCGTCCCTAGCGTTCGACCTTTTCAATAAAAGTTGTTAGAGTATTAACCTTGTTTTCCTTAGTTAACTTGTCCAAATAATTAATTTTCGTTACACTACTTATTTGGACTTGTATTAATTTCCTAGACTCCAAGTCAATTGATTTGCCTTGTTAAGTTTCCTAAGTGACTTGAGTCCATACCACGTTATGCTAAAGCTAAGTTTCGATCCTTAAGAAATTCCTATCTTATAACATTTCAATCCTAAGCTCGGCGAAAGTCATTTAATTTTTAGGGTTTCGCCCCATTTTATTTTGTCCAATTGAGGTTCCTCAATTCCTAGTTTCGATCAACACCATGTACACTAGAGGGTCACTTTCGATCGAATTGGGGTTTCGCTCGATGTTGCATGATACAGTATGAGTTTCGCCGTGTTTCTACGTCGGCATCACCTCATCTTGGTTTCGATCGAAACCCTACATGGATAGAGGATCATTTCAAATCAATTTTGAGGGTTTCGATCGATTCTACTTTCGATCAACTTGAGTTTCGCCGAGTTCTTAGGTCATCATGATGTCATCCTAGTTTCGATCGAAACTTGCATGTGTAGAGGCTAATTCCAATCGATTGCGTGGGCTTGAAGGGGAGTTTCGCCGAGGTATTTCATCATCATGACCTCACCTTAGTTTCGATCAAACTTGGCATGGGAAAGTATCACTTTCGAGCAATTGCATGTGTTGGAAATTGAGTTTCGATCGATACTCATGCATTAGAATGAGTTTCGGTCGAAACTCACGACCTATTAAATTTGTTATCTTGCAAATCGATTTAATTAAAACTTGAGTCCATTTGTGTGTCGCCCGAAACCTCGAAATTAATTTCCTACTTTCGATCGAGACACCAAAATTACTAATCCAATCGAAGCTGTCTTCTTATTACTGACCGAATTGAAGTTCCTTCATCTCATCCTTTCTCTAACAGAATCGGGTAATCCCGGACGTGAAAGCCAAACTTCATGGGTTCTAAATCGTGTATTGAATAATTCCAGCACTACTTTATCTACATAGAGACCCTAACATGAGCTTATACTTCACATTTAGGGTTTCTCGTGTGTTCTTCAACCACCTTGCTTTTTATGTCATTAATACCTTCAACTACACCTAGGATACGAAATTAAAAGCTCTAGGGAAGGTATTTTACTTACCAACTCCGAATTCCTAGGCTAGTTGAGGAAATCCTTGGTTAGAAAATTTGTATCGGCTCCTTCTTTTCTCCTTCTCTTGGCTTTCGTTTGTTTTCAAGTGGGTTATGGAGTATTGAGTTATTATCTTAGATATTTTACTTTAAACAATGTTAATAGGCATAGCTTAAGTGTGGTTTTCCTCATTTTAGGGAACCTTGTCTCTAAGGTTTGGCTAAGTATGGAGTGGGCCTAAATTAAAATTCTTAGCCCAACTAGATAATTCCTTGTCCAATGAAATCATAGTTCCAGCTATCATTTACTATCATTAATCATTTCCTCCAATATTTTTCGAAAATTCCTATTCATGAATTAGGGGTCATCACAGTTCCGAAATTATTTATAAGTATCTACTCTTAATTCGCACATAATTTACGAGCACAAAATTCGTGGCATCACATGAGTGTGTAACATACACGAAACTAACATGAAATCACATACATTATACACGTAATTTGTTGGCCGACCTAATTTGCGGGGACCGGGGTCCTACAGTTTCGATCAAAACTGAAAGTTTTAAATCCTTTTATAATTATACACGCCCGAAACTAATTCCGTTCGATTGAACTAATAATTTTAACCCCTGAGCCTCGCCCGAAACTACTCTTGATCGAAACTCATCCTATATATATAGTTTCGACCGAAACTCAGTCTTTCCTTATCGATTCTCCGAAGCTTACTTTCAAAATTTCTCCGCAATCACACGCAAATCTTGTCACTGTCACAAACAAACACTGGTTTTTCATGATTACTGCAGCTCCGAACTCACTATTGGTAAGGAAAAACACACAATCTGCATTTTTGAACTGATATTGTTCTCGTTTTTGCAGGTTTCGCCGATTAGGGTTTGAATGCGAATCGCTCGAATCGCTCTCAGATTGAGTTTCGATTCAGTTCTCATTCGCCCGAAACTCACCCCTAATTCAATTTCACATTACAATCGATCGGAAATCCCGTGATTTAAATCGAGCTGTTCAGTACTTTCGGCCGAAACTGGCTTTTATGATTTTACTGTAAATTAATCGACTTAGGACTTTCGGCCGAAACTGTATTTTACTTATACATGATTTAAATCATACGATTCCACAGTTTCGATCGAAACCGAACTATAAAAGAACTATGATTTGAATCGCACGATTGAACACTCTTGCCCGATATTCAATAACATTGTAATTTGAAATGCAAATTGAATCTTGGTCAAAACTGATTTACAATGTGTTACCATGAAAAATGTCGCCGATTGATTGACTCAATTTCAATTTTTCTTCCTCTCGGCGAACTTTACTCAAAATTTATCAAAATTTCTCTAAGTCCTAAAGTATTACAATTGGACTTTGATGTGTATATTACATTATCTTCCAAGCGCTGTAATGGTTGCTTCCTACTAATCCCTTGATCTTATCTTACAGATATATTATAATGGTGCGATCGATTGATGAGATTTTTGCTTCAAAGGACCGGGCACAGAGAACACCCAACAACCTACAACTAGACTTTGATAACACCTCGTGCCCAGATCCTATCATTGTCAAAATTCTAGCAAACAACACTCTAAAAATAGCCCTCAATATCACCGAGTGTGTCCCAGAAGTATACGTACAACAATGCTGGTCCACTCTTCAAAACCTAACAAATAACCCAAAAACAACCCGTCTCTCCGCTACGATCGACAACACCATAGTTGTCTTTACCCCAACCATTCTTCGCTCCCTACTAAACCTACCATACTCACTACTATGATACTCATCCCTCTAATGATGACCTGATCAGAGACTTCCTATTCATGGGCCACAAACCTAACTCCCAACATTCACCTCCCTGACTTCATGGCAAAAGATATTCCTTGACCCTGGCGGACTCTCTTTCTGATCATCAACAAAAGCCTCTCTCCGAAGCATGCTGGGTCTGTGGCGCCCCGCCATCTACTTACCAGTTCTAACGCTAACTTACGTGGCTAATGTCAATATAAAATAATTAATACGCGAAAACGTGGGTAAAATTTTTCCTTTTATATAAAGGAATTCGTTCTGTACAAGTCAAAATATCGCTCCCAACCTATTTACATAGGATGGTTTCCTAATAGCAACAAAAGGAATCCTAACTTCCGCCCCACGGGTCGCATTCATGTACACACCACCCTCAAAAGTCACTGGAAGCTTCAAAAGATAGCCTTTCCGTCGTAAGCGATCACGTACTGTGGTCGGGCGTACCTACAACACATAAAATATGGGATGAGCTATAAAGCTCAGTAAGTAGGAATGATGCATGCCGTGCACGTGTCTCATTTGCAAAGGCATCCGCGCCAATGCATTCAGACCCTAATAGGATCAAACTAAATCTCATATCTCTCAGGGCCCTCGACTGACTTACTATGCACCATTTTCAGAGCTCAATTCCAATAAGGACAATTGGTCCAGCAATCCACAAAGGGTGACGAACCATAAAATACCAGTCACGCATTTCGGCCCAATTCGCACTGGGATGCATGACGGCCCGCCATTCGGCCCAATGGGTACTTTTTGTTCTGCGGACGCTCACGCTGGTAGCCCACTTCGGGGTCGCCAACACCAGAGATACCCTCGGTGTCGCTGCCACCCTCGAATCGCCTCCTCCACGTCGCACCTACAGCAATTCAGGGCATTTTACCGAAATAATAAAAATATATCCGACGACTTACCGGGTCGTCATGGTGTCATAGAAGCAGTCCAGACTCAACTGTGAGTCGACATCAGATGCCTATATCGGCAAATATTCATCGCTTTCAAGCGACATTATACCAGGCATACTCTCATCTCACAATTCCCATGCATGCCGTGTATGCATGTGTTCATGCTCATGTAAACAATACTAAAATGCATGCTATATCATCATATATAGCAAATAATTCACATGATCTCATATAAACAGATAGCCACGTAATTCATGTTAGTACAAACAATTTATGTGTTGTAGTTGAAATTCCCACTTACCTGGTATCCTTAGCTATTAAATTTATCGTACGGTATGTCGCTAACCTTCGAACCCTAAATATAGAACATATAAAATTTAGGGTTTGTTAGTCTAATTATTATTTTACGAAATTGACTAAATTTGAAAACCCTAATTTCGACTTCTATAAATTTCGAAACTCTAAAATTTAGGACTTTAACCTAAACTCAGAAAGACAATTTATTTAAATCTCGGCATGAATATATCTCGACTTATGTTTCGACATGGATGGATCTTGATATGGCTTTTAAACTTAGTAGTAAGATTTCGATATTGAACTTATATAAAGCTTCAAGATGGATGTCGACATGTGTCTAGTTATAAACCTCGACATGTATCTATAAATGGATTTCGATATGAGTTGTTATAAATATCGATATCACTTAAGCCTAGCTGTGGATTAAATTTTGATATGATATACAAGGGTTGATATTTAGACACTGCATAAAAATCTCGATACACATAGATCTCGAGGTGTTTAAAACATAGTGTATAACATATATAATACTTCAAGGTATATGTCGAGATAAATCTCGACATAAATGTCGAGCTTAATTAGAAATTATACCCTGTTGATCTCGACATTATTATCAATATAGCAATTATGGCTTCGAGATTTATCAAGATGAGCATCTTACTCAACATCTAGACCTTTCTATCTTTCTCATAATAGTCTAAGTATCATATGAACCTCATTTATTCTCAGCCCTAAGATTCGTATAACACTAGCATATAATAGTTTTGTACTTTATAATCCTTAGATCATGATATTATCTAAATAAATCGTAAAATTATAACAAGAACTTCATTAAAGCTTCATAAACGTGTTTATTAGATTCCACTGTTCTCAAAACCCTAAAAATAGATCAATTATACTAGAATATAATCTTTCGTTCCTAGTATTTTCTAACACAGACATGGATATAATTTAGTTGTGGATAGAAATATACCTCTTTTTTAGCTTGTGCTTGGTTTGATCAATTTTTGGATCCTCCTTTTTCCTTACCTCGTCACTTTCTACTGTGATATGAATAATCACATTCCTTTCCGTATTTTAATCATATTTTGCGTGTGGAATTGTCCAAATGACGTCCACTCTTAGGTGATACTTATCTAGGTTATGTCATGAATATTATTTTATTGTTGCTTTAAGTTCCCTCATGACTAAGTTACCAAAATTTATTTTATTAGTGTCGATTTCCTATCTCTCTTGATCTCGATCTTATTTCAGCCCTCCAAGATTTCGAGCCTCATAATCTCAGGCTTCAAGGTTTTGAAAGTTACTTATTTCAAAATTGTTGGTCTCTTTCGACATTCATGCTATGGACAATTTTTGTCGCAAACTATATATTTCAGGGTGGATTAATTAATACAAGGTTGTGAGAGGTGTTTCGAATTTATTCTTACCAATTCATACACCCCCAAAATGTGGTATCAACCCTAAATTATACTAAATCAAATCTTCTAAGTTAACATGTCATGTACTAGAAACCCTAAAATAAATAACTAACCTAAATACAATTAATTCCTCTACTTGGTTAGTAATCCTAATAGCACCCAATTTGAAATCATGTTGACACATGAAATCGTAAAACATGTCTCATGCAGTCACATAAGTCATATAATATGTATGCATATTTTTGACCGGCTTACTTACGGGACTCGGGTATTACATCCTCCCCCTTAAAAGGGATTTCGCCCCCGAAATCAGGTAGGGAGAAATAACTCAGGGTAGTGGTTTCTCATATCATCTTCTCGTTCCCACGTAGCTTCCTCCGTGGACTGATTTTGCCATAACACTTTGACTAGTGGAATTTCTTTATTTCGCAATCGCTTAACTTCATACATCAGAATTTCCACTGTCCTTTCTTCATAACTTAGATCGGGCTTGAGTTGTTGGTGAAACTTTCGTTATTAATACATGACTTGGGTCTGCGACGTATTTTCGTAACGTCGATACATTACTTGAGCTAGCGAATTCGGTAGTTCCAGTTGATAAGCAACGTCGCCAACTTTTCTGAGGATTCGGAACGGTCCTATATAACGTGGGCTCAGCTTGCCTTTCTCCCCGAATCGCTTTACTCTTTTCATCGGTGAAACTTTCAAAAACACCAATCGTCGACCTTGAATTCTAATGGCCTACGCTTTTGATCTGCGTAGCTTTTCTGTCTACTCTGGGCTGTTTTCATCCTTTCTCGTACCTTTGCAATAGCTTCCGTCATTTCTTGTACTAGGTCGGGACCTAATATTGCTCGTTCTCCAACTTCATCCCAATGTATTGGAGATCTACATTTGCGTCCATACAGAGCTTCGTATGGAGCCATTCCGATAGTCGCATGATAGCTGTTATTATATGAGAACTCAATCAGTGGAAGATACCGACTCCAATTCCCTTTGAAGTCGAGCACGCAGGCTCTGAGCATGTCCTCCAATGTCTGGACGTTCAGACTGTCCGTCTGTCTGAGGATGATAGGCAGTACTGAAGGATAACTTGGTTCCCATGGCCTTCTGCAAACTCATCCAGAACTTGGATAAGAATCTTGAATCACGATCAGAAACGATCAAAATTGGAACTCCGTGAAGTCGTACTATCTCTTGAATGTATAATTCGGCGTAACATTCTAGTGAAAACGTTGAACTGATTGGCAGAAAGTGGGCGGACTTGGTTAATCGATCAACTATGACCCATATCGCGTCGTGGCCCTTTATTGTTTTTGGTAAGCCAACGACAAAGTCCATCGTAATATGGTCCCATTTCCATTCGGGTACTGGCAAGGACTGTAATGTTCCTGCCGGTCGTTGGTGTTCTGCTTTTATTTGTTGGCATGTTAAACATTGACTAACGAAGGTCGCTATTTCTCTTTTCATCCCTGGCCACCAATAATTGGTTCGTAAGTCCCTGTACATCTTTGTCGCTTCTGGGTGAATTGAGTAAACCGTGGCATGCACTTCCTTCATAATCGTCTTCCGGAGCTCCGTGTCATTGGGAACGTATATTCGATTCCTATAGTACAAGCTTCCGTCTTCTCGTATTTTGTAGTCTGACGGCCTTTGCTCTACTTGAGTTTCCTTGAGCTTTAAATATAATTCGTCGTTCTGCTGCGCTTTCGTGATTTGCTCCATCAATGTTGGTCGGAGAGTTAACGCTGCTAGCCTTGTTTCGATTTCGCCCATTGGTATAACTTCTACTCCGAGCTGTTGCAACTCTGCACTTGCAGTTTGCCGGCTTAAAGCATCCGCCACGACGTTTGCTTTCCCTGGGTGGTAACTGATCACGCAGTCATAGTCTTTAACGAGTTCTAGCCACCGCCGCTGCCTCATATTTAACTCCTTCTGAGTAAAGAAGTACTTCAGGCTCTTGTGGTCTGTGAAAATTTCACAGCGCTCGCCGTACAGATAATGTCTCCAGATCTTCAGAGCAAAAAAAACTACGGCGAGGGTCGTGGGTTGGGTAATTTTTCTCGTAATCCTTTAGCTGTCGCGAGGCGTACGCAACAACCTTTCCATTTTGCATTAGAAATGCATCCCAGCCCGCTCTTCGATGCATCATTGTATACGGAAAATCCTCCTGTTCCTGTGGGTATCGTCAGGACTGGGGCCGATGTGAGTTATCTTTTCAATTCCTGGAAGCTTTGTTCGCACTCGTCGCTCCAATGAAATGAAGTATCTTTCCTGGTTAGCTTTATTAGTGTTGATGCGATCTTCGAAAAGTCCTTGATGAATTTCCTGTAGTATCCCGCCAGTCCGAGAAAACTTCGTACTTCCGTTACGTTCGTCGGTTGCGGCCAGTTATTGATAGCCTCTATTTTACTCGGGTCTACTGACATTCCTGCTCCCGAAATGATATGTCCAAGAAACGCGACTTGATCCAGCCAAAACTCACATTTTTTGAATTTAGCATACAACTGTTTTTCTCGTAGTATTTCGAGAACAATCCTCAGATGCTGCTCGTGTTCCTCCCTTGTCTTTGAGTAAATAAGGATATCATCAATGTATACGATGATGAACTTGTCTAGAAATGGCTTGAATATGCGGTTCATCAGGTCCATGAATGCTGCCGGTGCGTTAGTCAGTCCGAAAGGCCTGACTAAGAACTCGTAGTGCCCGTATCGAGTACTAAAGGCCGACTTCGGAATATCTTCTTCGCGAATCTTCAGCTGATGATATCCCGATCGCAAATCTATTTTTGAGAACACCGTGGCTCCTTGTAGTTGATCGAGCAGGTCGTCAATCCTCGGAAGGGGATATTTGTTCTTGATAGTGATCTTATTTAATTCTCTGTAATCGATGCATAGGCGCATCTATCCCTCTTTCTTCTTGACAAATAGAACTGGTGCTCCCCAGGGTGAAAAGCCTGGCTGAATGAATCCCTTCTGCAGCAACTCGTCCAATTGTTCTTTCAGTTCTTTCATTTCTGTTGGAGCTAAACGATATGGAGCTTTTGAGATAGGTGCAGCTCCGGGTACTAAATCAATCGTGAACTGAATTTGACGATCAGGGGGAAGTCCTGGTAAATCTTCTGGAAAAACGTCAGGGAATTCTCGTACCACTAAAACCCCTTCTAGCTTCGGGATTTGACACTCTTCTGATGTTATGGCGAAAACGAAGTAGGCTTCACATCCTGCCTTGATTAGCCGTTGCGCTTTTACCGCAAAAATTTTGGGAATCCTGTTACTCTCACTAGTTCCCGTAAAGACGAACGGTTCATTTCTTTCTGTACTGAACGTGACTGTCTTATGATTACAATCTATTACAGCCCCATACTTAGACAGCCAGTCCATTCCTAGGATTACTTCATACTAGTTCATAGGTATAACTATAAGATCTACGGGTAGTTCTCTATCGTTTACTAGCACTGGGCATTCTCGTAAAACTAAATTAGTACGAGTTGAAGCTCCATGTGGAATAGTTACACTATACTCGCAGTCAGATTGTTGAGGCGTAATCCCGAGTCTCGTCACGTATTTAGATGATGCAAATGAATGCATGGCTCCTGAATCTATTAATATGCATGTCTGGATATGATGGATAGATAGGGTACCTGCTACTACCGATGGGTCTGTCTCCTCCTCTTCTGATGTTATCGTGTAAACTCTGGCAGGAACTATTGAGGGTCTGGCCTGTACAGTCGTTTGACTCCCAGATGCTTTTCCAAGGCATGCTCTTGCAAAATGGCCCGATTTGCCACACCTAAAGCAGCTAGCATTTTCTGATAAGCAAATGCCCGTATGTCGTCGGGTGCACTTTGGGCAGATTGGTGCCATTGGGGATCTCCCCTGATTCGGGTTAAACTGCTGAGGCAGTCCGGGTTTATTTTGAAAATTAGGTCTTGGGCCCTTTGGGACAAATTGCTTCTTTTGGCTTCCTCCACTCCAGTGTGGTCTTTGTACGAATTTTCGTTTTGCTTCTTGGGCTCGGATGATTCCGATTTCTGCTTGCTCAGCCACTCAAGCACGTTCAGCAACTTGAGCATACGTAGCTCCTTGAAGCCCGGCCATATTTACGTCTCGGTAGAGTTCTGGCTTTAGGCCTTCTAGGAAGCGTTCAACCTTTAACGCATCCATGCTCACCATATGAGCTGCAAACCTAGACAGCTGTTCAAATTTCCGGATGTACTCCACCACTGTCATCGGGCCGTGGCGTAAGTTAATGAATTCGTTCATTCGTTGGGCCCGTACTGGAGCGGTGAAGTACTTAGTCCTGAATAGTTCTTTGAAACGATCCCAACTCATTGTAAGAGGGTCTTCAATGGCTAAGATGGTGTCCCACCAATGACCTGCACTCCCTCGCAACAGGAATGCAGCGCATAGGACCTTCTCTTCTTCATGAATTCTGCTATACTGGAACATGCTCTCTAAGGTCCTTATCCAGTCTTCAGCCGAAGTTGGGTCAATTGCATCTTCGAAAGTTGGAGGATTTAACTTCCGAAATCTTTCTCCGACTATTTCTATTCTTTCGGCTTGAGAAAGCCCACTGCTTTGCTGTCCGCCAGTGTTCCGCTGTTGAATTAATTCTTGAATCTGGGCGGACTGCTGATGCACTAATTCGGTAAGTTGGATAATGGCCGTGTCGCGATTATCAGTTGGTATTTCGGGTTCCTTGCCCCGATTGGAACTCCCACTGCTATCACCTCTTGTTCTACACATTCTTGTTTACCCTGATAGTCCCTAAGGCCAATAAATTATGCAACACAAACAAGAATTTACAGTAATAGAAACTTACTAGCAAGGCCGCTTCCGTACTTTTGAGTGTGTGTACATGAACAGTCTACAGAAACTTCAACCGAGGCTCTGATACCACCTGTGGCGCCCCGCCATCTACTTACCAGTTCTAACGCTAACTTACGTGGCTAATGTCAATATAAAATAATTAATACGCGAAAACGTGTGTAAAATTTTTCCTTTTATATAAAGGAATTCGTTCTGTACAAGTCAAAATATCGCTCCCAACCTATTTACATAGGATGGTTTCCTAATAGCAACAAAAGGAATCCTAACTTCCGCCCCACGGGTCGCATTCATGTACACACCACCCTCAAAAGTCACTGGAAGCTTCAAAAGATAGCCTCGACTGGTTAACAAAGCCGATGCATCCAACCTTGGCCAAGGGCTTACTGGATAATGCCAGATACTTCCTGATGAAGGCAAACGTTAGCCTGGCCCTTATCGACGATGATGAACTCGAGGAAGGAGAATACTACGAAGCTGACATTCCAGAACTTCCCGAGCTTCTCAAACACACCGTCGTCGATGAGGAGTGCCCCCTCTCGAAGTCAAAGATAGGAGAAGAGCAGAAACCACCATGGGAAAATGTCAAAGTGATTGCTCCTTATCAAGAAGAGATACGAAGGAGAATATGGAGGAAGGAAGATAGGATCAAGAAGTTAGACGAGCTTGATCTAAGAGGCCTAACTCATCTCCCGAGACCAACTGCCATACTATACCTGCTCTCTCTCTCTTCGTAGAGGGCTTGTGTGGAGAGCAAAAGGAGGTGATGTTGATACTCTTAGAATAGAAGAAAAGGAAAAAGCCAGAATCAGCAAAGTCCTGGGAGTACGGCGAGCTCGTCTTGATTTCTATGAATTTCCTATCTACAAAGTGCAGCGAGAAGATGGAACGGTCGAAGAACTGACTGAAGGCGATCTCTCCTACATCAGAGGTGAAGACGTTGATCAGATACTGGGAAGCTTCAGATTCCTCGGAACACTTTAGAATCCAGACCTGAAGGTGGGATACGTCGCCCTTAAGCGATTCATGATATGCCAAGTTAAATTCAATGCAACTCATGACCTTCAAATGGCTGTGGAAAGCAACATGAAGAGGGTAAATCTCATGAAGCCATCCTTCGAAGTCCCCGATCCAAGTCTTGGTGAAGGTCACATAATCAACGAAGACGACGATCCATCAGTGGTCTACATCAACTACAAGGGAGAAAAGAGGCTGATGAAAACATCAGAGATTGCCAAATTCAACGATGGAACGCTACTGATCATTCGAAGCAAACTCGGAAGGATTCTAGAGCAGCTAAGGTTTGAAGAAGCAGAAGTCCAGGAGAAATTCGAAAAGCTGATCAACATCATCTCAGATCAAATATCTTTACGAAGAACGCTACGATCATACGAGATCAAACTTGGACTCACGAAATCAGTCTATGCAGTGGAGAAACCCAAGAAGAAGACACAAAGGACACCAAAGCGAAAAGGATGCTAAGGAGGAGATTGTTAGGAATATTTTGTAGCATCCTTCAATTTATGTAATCTTGGGTTTATATGTATTTACTTTAATGGGTTGATGTAGTTTGGGGAGACTTATGATAACTAGAAGAAGTTTGGGACTGGGCTTTAATATACCAAATACTTGTGGTATATAAAGCCCCAACTTACCCTAATTAGGATTTATCAAAAGAATCAAAAGGTAAGCCACCTTGTACTATTCCATTGAAATATACACTAACACGCACTCAAGGTGTTCTTCACGTTTTCAACATTCAACCCTTTCTTTTGATCCTTGTTTGGTAATATAAGGGCCAACAGGAACGCTAAATGTATCGTCCCATTTTCTATTACTTTATTTGCACAGCTATTACATTTTTTCACATAAATATTTTTGCCTTTTCACAACCATTCCTTTTTACATAAACGGGAGCGTCCATCTGGTTTAGTCATTTCCATGCATATCATACATATATGCACATATCCTATTTATTTTACAACACACAAAAGTCGCTAGCATTTCATATACTACATACACACGATGAACATAGGGGAGTAGGTGAGACCGTAGCGGCCAACCTTGAATCCATGCTTTCGTACGAAGATGCACTCTAAGTTGCCTGCTAGATATCTACAGCAGCTGTGGAAACAAATATTCAGAGTATGACTACAACATGTTATTCCATTTCGATATAAAATAACTTAACCCATAACAAATAATTAATTTCTTCCTTTCATTGCTTCCATAGACATTTTTATAGAATATACCATCGTTCGTAGAATCCGTAGATTCATAACACGTGTGCTGTAAACATTGTAAATCACATAACCCACACGTAACTAATCATTAGCTCTTTATATAACCATAGAATCATTCATATGGCTGTAGATCGAATGCATCTATATGATCATTTAATTTCGATAGTTCCGTTATGAACCTGCTAGACTCGTACTATTAACCCCGTAGGGGCCTGTGCATGAGACTCTGTAACCGTAGATATATTTTTGTGTGCATGTTGAGGACTCTATAATCCCTCGATTTGTAGGGATGTAACCATAGTTGTTTATCAAGTCGTCCGATGTCGTAGCAGTCATAACGGTTTCTCTTTTCATTATTATCCGTATGCAACACTATACTTTCACCTAATATGACATATAAGTTCCATACACACCACTCGAATCGCAGAATTCTAATTTTCCCTGAGTGCAGTAATTCTTCGTATTTTAGAAATCTGCTAAATATGCCCTAAATCCTCTCTAAATATCGAAAATCTGTCTCAACATATTTTTTTCATATATTTATTTGTTATTATTATTGTTTTTCTTTTAGTTTTTTTTTTCATTTTCGTTTTTTTTTTTTTGTTTTTTATTTATTTTTGTTTTTCAAAATCTCTCACTGCAACCCTCCACTTCACTAATCCACTTCACTTATCATTTTCAACCTTCCACTTCACTTATCCATTTCAACCTTCCACTTCACTTATCCACTTCACTTGTCCCTTCAACCTTCCACTTCACTTATCCCTTCAGCCTTCCACTTCATTTATTCACTTCAACCTTCCACTTCAATTATTCATTCAGCCTTCCACGTCACTAATCGTAATGTCACAAACGTTCCAATCCCTTTTGATAAACAAAACAGTATTTCTTCCAAAAATCCTAACAACATACGATCAAATCCTAAATCCCCAAAACATTAAAAATTACTTGAAAACTTCAAATCATTTCTTCAAACCTTCGAAACTTCCAAAACATTTATATCTTTCAAAACCCTAAACAATTTCAATCAAAATTAATTTCCATGGAACCTAACGAACATCATTAAACTTCAAGTCTTTTTTCAAATTTCCGAAAATTAAAGACTAAATAAAGCATGAATCTATGCTACTTTCTGTTTTTAATGAACATCCTCACGTGCTAAATTAAAATTAAATAGATAAAATTCATAGTAAAGTTCGTACTTTTTCCAAGCTTAGAAATTCACGGTTTGATTTCGTTATTTCCTCTCAATTCTTAGGTCTCTCGGAAGTTGCTATAACGATGTGTTAATCTTATCTCTTAGATATATGATTTACGTGTAATGGTAAGCAAATAATATTGACACTATACTTGTCTTTTAGTAATAATTATCATTACTTTAGTAATAAATTGTTTTCCCATTTTGACTAATTTTCATTCCCAAACTTCACTAATCCTCAAACATCACTAATCCTCAATTTTCACTGATCCCCAAACATCACTAATTAATCAGCTTCACAATTCAACCAACTTCACGAATTAATCACTTCGCATATTACAATTTCTTTATACATTCAATTTTGGAAACTATACATGTGAAAAGCCTAATATTTCGAAATTTCCTTCTTCCAAAAATTACATTCCCTATCCCTACTTATTATAATTATTTTATTTTATTATTATGGTTTTATTTTTTTATAAATTTACTCTTTCAAGAATTCCTAATTTTCATACTTCTCACAAATCACAACACTTCGCTTATCGTCAACTATTACTATTACCATCCAAATTTATATCATAGAATTCATTATATAATGCATGAACTCAAATAATGCATGAAATCATATAAGGCTTTGGTTTCGGTTCCTGACACTCAAGGCATGATTGTTGGAAGAAGAAAGACATGTCCAACAGGAAGGACAAGTCTGGTGAAATCACCAGAACCAAGGAAGTGACGATTTTTAAATGAAAGAGAAGCAACCTCTTACAGTGGACAAGACCAACAAGGGATGCTTCCTCCGTGATGGTGATCACCGAATACGCGATTGCGCAAAGCGAACGAAGTTGGCTGCTATGGTTGCTGCGGAGCAATCAAGTGATGAGGAGGCGGGACCCTCAAGTGTCAACCCATTACAATTGTTGGCTGCAATTAAACAGAAACCACATGCATCAAATGGCTTGATGTATGTTAAAACTTTGATTGATGGCAGGGAAATGCTGGGAATGGTGGATTCCGATGCTACTCATAACTTCATTGCGGAGGGTGAAGTTGAGAAGTTGGGGCGCTTACTCAACACTCCAGCAAGGTGAAGGTGGTAAATTCCAAAGCCAAGCCTATCAAAGGTGTTGCCAACATGAGATTAGGAGTTCGTGACTGGGAAGGACCGTGCGAGTTGATGTTGGTGTCGCTTGACGAGTTCGATCTTATTTTACGAAATGAGTTCCTAAAGAGTACCAAGGCTGTGGTGATGCCTCATCTCGGGGAAAGCCATGGTGTTGGCTGCCTTGCAAATAAATGATCTTCTTCTTGGCGAGGAGGCTCAGAACCCCACAACATCGACGAGGGCGTCGAGTGCTCTGACTCGGGGTGGTTTGTTAGACCCCTAACTTCGGGGGATCACGTGGTCGTGCGTCACCTTCGGCTAAGAACGCACGTGCCACGCATATGGGGACATTTGCTTTGTTGAACGCCCTGCCTGGCCAGGGTTTGGCCAAGTCTTACGAGGAACACAGCGCGCGCAGCACAGTGGGCGCGCGGGCAAAGCAGGCCAGCTTGCGCGACACACTGGCACAAAATTGACATGAAGCGCGCGGTGCGTGCAGCAATCGGGCAGACTTGCAGGACTTATGCGCAGCGTGCGGAACCATTGGACGGCTCGCGCGTGCTAAGGGCATGATGTGCAGAAGATTTGCTGGCTTGGTGCAAGCATCTAAGCATTCATGCGCCGTTCCTGGCCAAGTTCTAAGATGGCTCGGCCGGCCTGGCCCGGGGAGCAGTTGCAGTAGTTTTCAGGGCGGTTGGCCTAGCCTGGCGAGAAGTTACGAGGGCGGTTTGGCCTGGCCTGGCGAGCAGTTTCCAGGACAGTTCCAAGACTCAGCCTGGCCGAAACTTCCTTAAGCCAGCAAGCAAGAGTTTTATGAGTATAAACTGTGTACGGTACCACCCCCTAAAAAATATATATTGAACTACGAGAAATGACTTGATCCCCTAAAATGGTACGTAGACAGCTTGGACGTAAATAAGTAAAGGAATCAAATCAAATATCATAAAATCGACAGATATTGAGAGAATAAAGTTAATATGGAATACATAATCAAAATCAATCATATATGGATAAAATTAACATAAATATGGAGGCAATCATCCCAAAAGGATAATGTTTTCAATTATTGAGAATTCTCTACGCCTATAAATATGGGGGCTTCGGAATTAGAAATCACAAGTCAGAGGCAACGAATACTAAACCTCGAGAGAATTAGAAGTAAGTCTTAGATAGCATTCGGAAATCTCTTAACGAAGTTCTTCGTATTCCAGTTAAAACTTGAAGACGCTCGTCAAGACCCATGCGAGTTTCTCATAATCGCAAGGTTCAAGGTTCAAGACCCGTGCGAGTTTCTCATAATCGCAATGTTCAAGGTTCAAGACCTGCGAGTTTCTCATAATCGTACGGTTCAAGGTTCAAGACCCGTGGGAGTTTCTCCTAAGCGCGTAGTTCAACACTCAAGACCCGTTCATTTGGTATCAAGTCAATGTACTTCGTGATCAAGCTCCAAAGCCCACGAAGAAATGCTCAAGAAGCCCCTTTATTAAATCTCAAGTTCAAGTGTTAGCTTCGTGATCAAGTCCAAAAGCCCACGAAGAAACGTTTCAAGACCACTTCAACGAATATCAAGTCCAACTGTTGGCTTTGTGATCAAGCCCAGCAGCCCAGGAAGCAATAATGCCCATATTTCAAAAGCGTCCTTCAAGTCCAAGTGTTAAGTTCGTGATCAAGCCTCAAGGCCCATGAAGGAACTTTAAAGATGGCCCATATCGAAGAAATTCAATATCCAAGAATTTTCAAAGTCCTTGAGAATAAGAGAATAAATAGAGATAGAATCCACTAAATTTCATCAAATTTCATTTGTACTATTTTTCGAATTATTTGTTATTCAAATAAAAGAAAATACGTTATAGGTACATCTCATGTATTAACTATTACGTCATTTTAATAAGCTACAAATGTGGATTTTAGGTGTTGGAACCATTTTCTTGACATTTTCATAATTCCATTAGCAACTAACCAGATTTACACCTAGAAAATATCATCTTTGGGTTTTTAAAAACCACGATGTCATACGATATGGGTATCTACCTTGAGAACACTTTGGATACAAATTAGAAAGACTTAAACATATAGATATCTATTGGTATTGAAAATAATTTTGGTCACCAATTGAAAAAGTATCAAACACTTGCTTAGCTAGCGGACTATCCGAAAATGAAAAGTATAGAGTAAACTCGGATTATAGATGATGACACGTCAGATTGCGAATATCTCAGATTCCTTCACATTTGTCCTCCCCTTCACCATCGATTTTCTGCAAATACTTCAAACATTACCCCAATCTTGAGCTAAACCTTCTCTTTCCTCCCTCACAGTTCTCAGTCATGTTCTTCAAGGTCGACCCTTGAATCACAACAATACTCGCAAAGCGTTCAAGGATTTAAAATCATGGCCGTTTCCTTGAATTCCGTCGCCAGCTTCAACCCCATGGTAAATCTTTCTCTTCTATGTCAGTCATCGATTACTGTGTATAGTTTTTAGTTATTCATTTACACATTAACTTGTTGAATTCTTGTATAGTGGGCTTTCCCCTCTCATGGAAGTGATTAATTCGATTGCCTCGCGTCTCGATTTTTTCTTTTCTGGGTATTTTGTTTATTTCTTATTGAATTGTGGCTGTTTCGGTTACTTTTCTCTATCTTTTATGCCCCTCTGTGTGTGTGTGTGGGTGTTTTTGCTGAGAATTCTCTGTCTGAAAAGTTGCAGGGCATCAATTACTCAAGAAAAGAAGATATCAAAGCATTCCCAGTAAATATCCCCGTAAGAAAAAAGAAAATCTATACCCTTTCTGTTTCTCGTCGATCACTGCGTATAGTTTAGTTATGTTGTTCTTACATTTACTTGTTGAATTCTCTCGACGATTAGATTGGTGCATAGTGTGTTTCCCCCCTTAAGTTGATTGCATCGCATTCTTGATTTTTTTTCGGGGTATTTTGTTTATTCCTTGCTGTGGCGTTTCGATTGCTTTTCTGTATCTTCTATGCCCTTTCTGTGTGTGTTTGTGTGACTGAATTTATGCTGAGAATTCTCTGTCTGAAAATTTGAAGGCAATCAATTCAACAAGAAAAGAAGACATCAGATCATTCCCGGCAAAAATCCCTGTAAGAAAAAATGTATTTACTCAACAAACAGCAGAAATCAAGCCATCAAAATTCCACCTCTCGGTCGCAAAAGGCGGAAAAACCACTGACACTACGAATCCCAACGAAGAAACCACAGATAAAGAATCTTCAGAAAAACCGCCGATCTCTGCTAATTCAAAGAAAGCTCCATTGACGGCGAGAGAGAGGCTCAGAGCAGCTCGAGTGCTCAGCAGATACGCAGAACAGAAGCCTTCATCGCTTTCCAAGCCCGAGCTCAACAGCAAATTGATGGACGCTCTAAAGGAGAGCGATAAGGGAAAGAGGCGTCCGGGTTTGCCAGAAGCGCCCACGAATATGTTCGACGATAGCAAGAGAGGTATGCCCAAGGAGGGATGGACCATCGATCTTCCCGGGGGTATGGATGTCTATTTCATCGTATTTTCGTTCGTGTTCATCAGCACTGTGATGTTCGTCACGACATATTTGGTTTGGAAAGTCGGCGCGATTCACTTCAATGATTACTGAAAGCTTTTCGAATTATATATAGAATCTTTGCTTGCTTGCTTTCACTTGCCTTTGGATCTGTAACTTGTGTTGAACTTTGATCAAACTGCAGTTAGATTCTATCATGTAAGGAAATGAAATGGTTCCAAACTTCCTTCTATATGGAAGATAGAGCTTTTACGATTCCTTATTTTCGTTCCTCGAAGGGTATGCCCAGAACTTACATTTAAGAAGAGAATATATGTATATATGTGTGTGTGTGTGTTTAATGGGTGGCTATTATGAATGCTTGATATTTTTGTATGTTCTAGCGATTCGACTTTTGAAAATGGTGAGAATTGCTTCCGTAAAAACTTCGATTACAAAAGTCGATGGTGGATGAAACTCAGTTTAATGTTCGGAATTAATGTCGGTAGGCCAATGGAAAACGATCGCAGAGCATCAGACAATTTTATTACGCTTCCATTTTCGTATCTTTACGCGTTTACTTTTCTTTCTACGCCAAAATCTTTCTACCAAATTCAAGTGGAGAAATTAAATAACTCAGTGAACTCAATTCCGTCTGCATTTTGGTACAAAGATTGCAGCGTGGAAAGGAAAACTAAAGGTGTAATACAAACTCGAAGCGTAAGTATCGAAAGCTGATACAATAAAAATGTTTTCCTTCTTTTTTGTTACATGCACAAATTTCTTACTAAGAGCATCTCCAATCCATAGAATAAAAAAAATACTATTAATTCTACACAATACAGTTGCTTTAGTGTTTTAGATGAATCCAGAAACTTTATTTTCAACACTAATTTTATCCAACACATTAACTCTATTTGTGACATAAAAATCAAATTTCTATTTATTACTATCATAATTGACTTATCAAACCTTGTATTTAATGATTTAAAAGTCACTATATTATAAATTATTAACATATAAAAATTAAAAAAAATTATAAAATTAGCATATTAATTAATCATAATTTATTAAATTAATTTAATAAATCAATAAAGAAAATAAAATTAATATTGTTTTATTTTATATTATAAGAGTATCAAATATTTTACGTATAAATAAGATGTATTTTATTAAGTATAAATAAGATGTATTTTTTATTAAGTAAAATATAAATAAATAGAAATTCTTATTTTGTTGAAATTGCGTGTATTCTACAACTAGAGTATCTCTACTCATCAAAACAATATTAGTGTTAAATATAGAGTATCAAGACATAATTTATATTTAGACAAGAAAACAGTACTCCTTGGAGATGCTCTAAACGGGAACGTAAAGGGGCTAAAAATTTTGGAAAATTTTAGGGCAATGTAGATAATTCATAGCCTTGTATATTTGTGTTTTTTCTTGTATTGGAATAAGCATATATAGGCTAATGGCAGAAATTTTGTCTTAGAGGCCGTGATTCAATATTGTGCATCCTAATATAAACCATACAACTTCAGACAATAGTCAAACAAATAGATGCATCATGGAATAGATATAGGGAATTACCATTCACCGCTCCCTTTTTATTTGTTACCGCCCCCTAAGGAACTGTAAAAAGACGATTTCGCCCTTATGATATTTAAAATAATTTAAAAAGAAAAAACTAAGTAAATAATTCCGGTACGAAATACTAAAAACTACATACACAAATAAATTCGAACGATCGATCGATATGGGGAAAATAATTCGATCGAACATTTTAGGACCGATCGATCGAGATTTTCGGCCCAGCAGTGCACTGGCCGAACAAAATTTTCGGCCCGGGTCGATCGACATTTTCGGCCCGGACACTACCTGGCCGAAAATTTCGTTCGGCCACGTAGTGAGCCGACTGATTGAGATTTTGGGTTCCGACTTGTCCGGCTGAGAAAAAAGATCAGCTGGCGAGGTGCAGGGTCGAAAATTTCGATCGCTCGCTGCACTGCCCGGCCAAAAATCTCGATCGATCGAAATTTTTTTCGCAGACGGATTTCGGGAATAATTATTTGTATTAGTATTTATTTGTCTTATAATTTGTGACTATCTATTGTATTAGTAATTCGAAATGGAATAAAGATGCAAACAAATATTCAAAACATAAATAGTATGCGCCCGATACATATAAGAAGCATAAACAAAATAAAAACACATCATGGGGCCTGGCGCCACCGGTCGTTCAGCTCGTCCAGCCTGCCTCTGAACTCGTCTGTGGGTTGATAGCCGTCCAGATGCATCCTAACTAGCGAGCTGTACCATTGTACATAGAAATAACAAAAACATAAACGTAGGATTGTCGAAAAAAGTTGGATTAATAATGATCGATAACACGTTGTTACGTGATATAAATAACGTGAAGTCTAGACTTATCACAAACTAAAAGTCCTAAGTTCATTTGGTCCATTTCGACAACTCTCACTAGGTTCACTCTAGCACTCCAATATTTTTAACTTGGAATTTTATATTATATCTCTCAAGTCACACAAGCAAGTTTAAGTCCCCTGTGATCGAGGTTTCACCTATGAAAGCTATCGCAAATGAACGCTCATGAATCTCTTAGTAAAGTTTCTGCTCAAGACTCTCGTAGTAGTAGGTTCGCAAATTCTTAGTCTTTCGAAATTATGAAGTGTAGCATACATAAGCCTTTTCAATCAGCACTTCACATGGAAAATAATATCATATAATAATCACCAAATCAAGCATATTTCATGCAATTTTCGAGAGACAACATGCCATATGAATCATGCTTCTAAAAAGTCATCATAACGATTATAAGCACATTAAAGCATGAATATATTCCATATAAAAGCTCAGATTCGTTCTCAAGGCATATTCAATCATTTCGAATTACATTTATCATAACAGAATTTTCCATAAGTGATTCTCTGCTATCGGTTTCTAGAATAAGTGACTCCATATTTACTTTCCAAGTATAGCACACGAAATAGCATCATATCAGTACGTTTTCCATATATAGCTCATAGTATCAGATACATATATTTACCATGTTTAGCACATAAATCAGATCAGAGCATATCTTATTCGAATTATCATATCATGGCATAGCTTTCCATACTTCAAAGATATTTTCTAATATGCAGATACCATATATACTAGAACGTCATCCACAAAGTCAATCAATCGCATCTTCCCTGATTATAACATCATATTCAGTATAAGGAAAGTTGTCAAAATGATTTCGCACTTTTAAATCAGTTGGATGCAAGCAGACGATTTTCTATGAGATTTTCATCCAGGAATAAACTAGTATCAACATATAGATCACTTTTCATATATAAACAACATATTTTCCTTTTATAACTTAGTAGGATATCTCATGCGTTATTTCCATATATAGCACAGAACGATATATCCTATCACATAGGCTGCCTATAACGTGCGATCACATAGTTTCACCAAATAATCACATAATCACATGTGAATCAAATATTCAACACTTAAACCGTTTTATAGCTCATAAACAATGCATGGTCGAATATTATCGTGTACTTAGACATTATATGATCACAAATCGAGTTGCTTAATTTATAGACCTAACGTCATTAAAATTACATTGTTCATCAAAACTCTCTAACTCTCATGGACCAAAACAGTAACGAGCTAACAATGTGTTTAGTTTGAGAAAAGAAGTAAGATGGAAAAGAAAATGAGAGGAATAGTTTCCATAAATTTTTCTTCGTTTTCTTCACCATTTGCTGAGGAAATTAGTTTTCGTTAGTTTTAGGTCATAATTAAACTAATCTTTTCCTTATCTATTTATTTGACCAACCAAACATGAAAACAAGATTTCATTTCCCTTTCATTTTCTTTTCGCTACTAATTTACACAAACCTAATGTAACGACCCGTCCCATACCGGGTGTTGCTGTAGCATCCGCCCCTACCGGGACTTGTGGGGTTGGGCCCACCACACTCCGACTGATAGTCTGACCCCACTGTACAACCACTTAACCTTTCAGCGTGCTTCGTCCTCGCTCACACGCACCCTGGGCAAACTTCCCAGGGGGTCACCCATCCCAAGATTGCTTCAAGTCAAGCACGCTTAACTTTGAAGTTCTTTCGGATGGACTCCCGAAAAGGTAGGTCGACCTTGGTGATATGAGTAGTATACTTTTATAATTCTTAGACACGCCCATACATTGTCAGTCTTAGGATCCCCTCTCATTCGGGTGTCGGATCTGTTCGTTCATGTACCCCTTCGCCTAGAAGCCTGCCAAGAGCCGCTCCTTGTCCGTGCATCTCTTTGGCATCGGCGATCACTCCTCGCCCTCGTCGGCCCCGGGCGTCACATGCCCACCAGCTTCCGCCTGGTTCGTCCCCGAACCAGCACCGTACTGCGAGAGGTTGTGCTCTGATACCACCTGTAACGACCCGTCCCATACCGGGTGTCGCTGTAGCATCCGCCCCTACCGGGACTTGTGGGGTTGGGCCCACCACACTCCGACTCATAGTCTGGCCCCACTGTACCACCACTTAACCTTTCAGCGTGCTTCGTCCTCGCTCACACGCACCCTGGGCAAACTTCCCAGGGGGTCACCCATCCCAAGATTGTTTCAAGTCAAGCACGCTTAACTTTGAAGTTCTTTCGGATGGACTCTCGAAAAGGTAGGTCGACCTTGGTGATATGAGTAGTACTATAAATTCTTTTATACGATTCTTAGCCTGACACGCCCATACATTGTCAGTCTCAGGATCCCCTCTCATTCGGGTGTCGGATCGGTTCGTTCATGTACCCCTTCGCCTAGAAGCCTGCCAGGAGCCGCTCCTTGTCCGTGCATCTCTTTGGCACCGGCGATCACTCCTCGCCCTCGTCGGCCCCGGGCGTCACACCTAACATACCCTAAGGGTCCGTTTTGTATGCCGAACTCAATGCAAAAAATGAAAGGAAAATTTAATGATACACATCGATCAAATGGGGTACCATTATATTATTTCTTTTCTTTTCGATACCGAAATTTGCATACCAAGCGCACCCTAAGGAAATGCACGGCAGCATCGTCTAATTGAACGTAACAAATGCAGATATGGATATGAAGAAGAATCGCTACCTTAGCTTCGTGGAAGACAGAGGGGTGTGGTATTGGGGTCTTAGACGATGTTGTGTTTCTACCAACGGGTTTAGTGGTGTTGCGAAATGGACAGCGAAACGAAATTGGAAATAACTGTGAGGATAAAATGGACACGGGAATTTACGTGGAAAACCCATTTCTGACATGGGGTAAAAAACCACAGGCGAGGTAGAAATATTATTACTGGGTAAAACAGGAGTTACAACTTCTCAATCTATAAAGGAGAAAACACTCACTATCTCTCTTTATAGTTGGAGCAAATACCGAACAAACCCTCTATTTCTCTCTCTCTCTCTCTCTCTCTCTCTCTCTCTCTCTCTCTCTCTCTCTCTCTTCTTTCTTTTGTTTTCTATCGCTTTGTTCGCTGCCTTTTTATAGGCAAAGCATACCTCTAATAAAATTATAATAATATTATAATTAAATTTTAATATTATTAATAGAGTAGTTGAAGTGGGTTGGTTCACCAACCCATTCAACCTACTCTTCATCAATCTCCCACTTGAAAATTTGATTGATGACCAATCAGATTTTCACATCATTCTTCTAGCTCGCCTTTGCATGTTACTTATGTTCAGTCAATCCATATGAGGAACGATACCACATAAACTTGTCCACAATAATTGCCTTTGTCATGTAGTCTGCCAGATTATCCGCAGTGTGAACTTTTTACATGTCCACAATCCCCTCTTCCACTTGTACACGAACAAAGTGGCATTGGACCCGGATGTGTTTGGTTCTTGAATGATATGCTGGATTCTCTTGCAAGATGTAACGCACTCTGGCTATCACAATAGATAACAATATTCTTCTGTTTGTAGCTCCATCAACATCTTCAACCATATTGCCTCTTTACTGGCTTGCGCAGCTGCAACATATTCTGCCTCTGTTCTTGACGTTACAACAATGGACTGCAATTTTGAAACCCAGCTTACAGCACCGCCAGCAAGATTGAACACATATCCAGTTGTGGATCTGCTTTTATCAAGTTCACCTGCATAATCTGCATCAACCAAACCATGGACAATGAAATATTTACCTCCATAACATAAGGCAAGATCCGAGTTCCCTTGATATATATGAGAATCCTTTTAACAGCACTCCAGTGCTCCCACCAGGGTTTGACATGTATCGAGTAACAACTTCCAATGCATGAACAATGTCTGGTCTGGTGCAGAGCATTGCGAACATTAGACTTCCAACGGGCGATGCATATGTCAGTCGATACATCTCTATCCTCTTGTTTTCATCGGTAGGACACATCTCGGAGGATAGCTTGAAATTAGCAGCGAGAGGGGTTGATATTGGCTTACTATCTTGCATGATGAACCTTCGCAGGATTTTCTCAAATAATTATTCTAGGAAAGCCAAATCTTTCACCTGCTTCTGTCTCGAGATATTTGCACGCCAAGAATTTTGTTTGCTGGCCTCAAGTACTTCATTTTGAATTCACTGGCCAATTGAGTCTTTAAATCGGCGATACGACCATTGTTGGTCCTGCTACTAGTATATCGTCGAACAGCAACATGATGAAATCGTCATCGCCGAATCCCTTGAAATACGCACAAGGATCTGAATATAGCCTGTTGTAGCCAAGACTCATTATGAAGGAGTCAAATGTCTTATACCAGCATCGAGGTGCTTGTTTGAGCCCGTAGAGATATTTGATCTATGAAAATATTCATACATGCATTAATTATGAGCTATAGATTTATTAAGTGTTGAATATTTGATTCGCATATGATTTGGTGATTAGTTGTTGAGACTACGTGATCACAGTTATAGACAGCCATGTGATAGGATATATTGTTCTGAGCTATATATGGAAATAATGCATGAGATATCCTACTGAGTTATAGAAGGAAAATATGCTGTTTATATATGGAAAGTGATATATCTGTTGAAAATCAGTTATTCCTGGACGAAATTACATGTACGATTCTTGCATGCTTTCCACTGAATTTAATGTGCCATATTGAATTAATATCGTTACTTATGCTGATTGGAATATTATATTTAGGAAAGATTTGATTTGATTGACTTTGTGGATAAGGTGCTATTTTATGGTATGTGCTATAAACGGATGTGATCTCTGAAATAAGGATAGTTATGCCATGATTGATAAATCGAATGAAGTATGCTCGGATCTGATTTGTGTGCTAAACATGGTAAATATATTGATCTAATACTATGAGCTGTACATGAAAACTTGCTGGTATGATGCTATTTTGTGTGCTATAATTGGAAAGTTGATCTGGATTGATTTACACTAGAAACAGATAGCAGAGAATCACTTATGGAAAGTCCTGACATGGTAAATATATGGGAAGTGATTGAATATGCATGAGAACGAAATTGGGTCTTTATGTGGAATATATTCATGCTTAAATGAGCTCTATGGAAAATAATCATGCTTCAATGTGCTATATGACCGTTGTGATGATTTATTAAGAGCATGATTTATATGGTATTGACTCGAAAATTTGCATGGAACCTATGCTTGATTTGGTGATTATTATATGATATGATTTTCCATGTGAAGTGTTGATTGAAAAGGATTATATATGAGCCACTTTCGAATGACTAAAAATTTGTGAATATAAGCCTACGAGAGATATTTGAGCAGAAAGATACTGAGAGATTCCTGAGCCTTCATTTGCGATAGCTTTCTGCCATACTGAGCTTTAACTTGCGATTGCATCACTGCACGAGTGATTCATCCCGTTATTCCTACCTCCCACTATATATTCTGTCTTCGGACGTGTTGTCTTCGGACGTGAGCAATACCAAGGAGGCAAGGTCGACGTTTACGCACACATGAAGGGAAGGATGAGTTCCGGGGGCCCTTCGGTTGCGAGCTGTGTCTGTCGGGATCAGGAGATTCTGAGGAACGAAACTCGGCGTTTGGTAACCTATTGTGTCTAGTGTTCGACTTGTTTCGGTTGTGTATTGGGCTAATCAATCAGTTTTGTATCCAGCTACGGTGCATTATAGTGATTGGTTAAACTCTTGGGGAGCAAATCCCAAGGAGATGAGTAAACCCCAGTTGGGGATACAACCTCTATAAAAATCCTGTCCTTATCGCTGTGAGACAGACCCGACACACATCCGACGTAACTAGGATATATCAGGCATACTCGTCACAAGCATCAGTAGGCATATCTAAGTCACTACGTTTAGGATTTGTGAAAAGTAGAAGCATGAAATTTTTCTAAGCCTAATTCACCCCCCTCTTAGGCACATTTATATCTTCACCTTCTAAGTCAGAGTGCAATCAAAATCCTTCAAAGTCCCTTTGATTCCAAATCGACGGTCTCTTGCAAAGGCGAAATGATTAAAAACGCCTCTATCACAGGTATATTGACTTAATATGACATGTGTTGACTTGAGCGATATAAATATAAAATTCCTAGTCAAAATAAATGAGCGATAGACCGAACCTCGTGAGAGTTGTCGAAATGGATCATACTTTGAACTTAGGACTTTAGACTGCTGACGTGACTTGACGGCATAAAATCTTTTCTAAGTGTCGTGTGAATTTTTAGGCGTGATAATGATCGGAGCAAAATAATCTGACCACATACTATTAATAATACTAAAAAGGAATATTATATATAGATAACATAATATTAGATTCTTCATTTATCTTCTTCATTTTCTTATTAAATTTACATAAAACAAAATTCGCACATTTTGATATGCAATATTAATTTGCATTTATACGGAATTGATTAAATGCGATATGTTGTTCATGCTCATACCCTCGTTCGAAAATATAGATTACATGTTTAGGGGACCATGTATCTAGACTAATCGTGATAAATCGCATGATCTTAATAATTGTTACTTAGATTGATTTATATAATTGATTGATAACAATTGAGGTGCACCATTTGAGAGGGAGCATTTACAAAATTTATGCCTTAGGCTTCAAATCTTTTTGATGATTTTTCTCTAAGGTGGCAGAAATTTCAATTTGATTTTCCTTATACAACCGCACTTCTGAGAAGGACTTTACGAATCGTCGCGATTTGGAGCTTACGGTGTTGGTTTCCAAAGACAGGGGAAGTAAAACTAGTACAATTGCTTCCAAATTAACTCTAAATTTCTCAACATCTTTGCTCTAAGTCTCGCAGATTTGCTAAAACTGACCTCGGAGCCAGATGCTACAATTCCGAATTCAGGGAGTTAATTGCATTTAGTGTCATTCATAGCGGGAGCAGTTATGTGGTTTAGTTTTGAACTCAGGGTCAATCTGCAAACTTAGAAAACTTGCTATCGAGAAATTCAGGTGAATTTTGTAATTTTCATTCCCTGCTTCTCGAGCGAAAATTGATTTGGGACCAAGTAGTAATTTTTGCTTTCGTATTGACGAGCGAAAATTAAACCGGAACCAAATGAAAATTCTCGATCGGAATCTGTCGAGCGAAAACTAAATAGTAACCAAAGACAATTTCTCGATCGTAAGTTCTTGATCGTAAACAGCAATGGGCTTAGATTTACTAAGTCTCGTATAACTTATAATCAGCCCAATCAAACAAAATCATTGCTTGCAGTCGAAAATCCCTAAATACACGTTAAAACCCTCGATCGCAAAATTCGACAGTCAAATTCTCGTGCGAAAAACTTCTCTCAAAAGACGAACGTCAAAATTCTTCAAATCATTCTATTTTTCCTCTGATTTTCGTCTTTAGAAGGTAGATTTGACTTATTTGAGGGATTATCGTGTAACTAAACTTCATTTGCATCTGTATTTTGAAATATTTCGCATGATTCTGTGTTCATTTCTCGTCTGTTCATATTCTGAGAACTCGAATGCTTGTTTGCAGTGTTTTAGACCTATCCCTAAGTATAATCTAGGTTAAAAACTGCATAGTAAGACAGTTTCGAAGTCTCTTGATCCTTTTGAGCATAGCCTGTTTTGAGTTTCTGCATTATTATAGTTCGATTAAAGGATAAGACTAACCTGAGTTTTTCAACGTTTAAAGGCATCGCAGAACTTTTTTCGATCGCAAACAGTACGAATTGAAGCTAAATTTGATTAAGTTACTGTTAAAGATTTTCGATTGCAAAATTTTTTTGTCAGTAAGATAAATAACGTAGATCGACAATTACTTACAAACGAGAAATGCAATTTTTATTTTATGCGAACGAAATATTACAGAGAGTAATAAAATTTTCGAGCGCAAAACTTACAGTCATAAACAATTATTTCGATTTCAATTTTGTTCTCGGTCGAAAATTTTAGCGGCGATAAAGTAAATTTTTCGGTGATAAAATTTCTCGATCGTAAAAACGTAGCGACAATTTTGATTGATCGAAAATTTTCTCGATGTTTGACTTAGTCTCTCGTTGATAATTTCTAGGTCGTAAAAGTTCACAGCGATAAAATCGAAATACTTTCTCGCTCGAGAACTTTCACTGCGAAAAATTTTATTCATGCGCGAAAAATTTCTAGATCGTAAATTTACTCGGAATTCTAATTACTCGATCGTAAATTTACACATAAATGCTTCTCGATCGTAAAATTTCTCGGCTACAGTACCGTATCTTAAGTTCAAACACTTAGAAAATTTTCTAAGTCATTTTCACTGTAGCTATCAATAGCGAATAAATTTTGTTTCCGATCACAAATTAACACGCAGATTTAAATTCAAAATCACACTTGACGATTTGATTGAAAATTTCAATTCTCGCGCGACAGAAAGCACGGGGTGAACAGTGATCGAACACTTAGAAAAATTTTGGAAATTTTATAGGACTTACAAGCTTATGTCGAAATTAA